>JAVJIF010025225.1:0-50822 GCA_038442645.1 Agave tequilana | reverse complement strand
TTATTTAAAAGTTTGGTATCAAGAGCATGTTCATTTCATTATTTTATGCTGTTGATGCATATTCATGTTTAGTATTCATTGCATATATTTATTGTTTATTGCTATGCATGAATTAAGGGGGAGCTTCTTTGAAACTTAACTTAATCCATGCATATATAACTCCATGAGTTTTGTCATCATCAAAAAGGGGGAGATTGTTGGCCCAGAGGCCTTCCACTCTAGTTTTGATGATGATTAACTCATGTAGTTATTGTTTACTAATAATCTTGTGATATTTAGTTTCAGATACTTAACCAAGATATTAGTAGGTGATTAGCTTCAACAAAGGTGTATTGGAGCTGTCCATGGTGATTCAAGAGCCCGAGCGTCAAAGTTCATATCTAGCACTCGTTGGAGTCAAGCTCTGTAGATCACCGTTGGATCGAGTCGACTTGGAGACGGCGCTCTACAAGAAGACTTCGGTACATTATTTAGTTTATGTTTTAGATCCATTGTTAAAGATTAGATAGTGTGATTGCTCAAGTTCACAACACACACACGTTTCATGTTTGGTTTGGTTTTCGGTTTTTAGTTTAACCGATCTTAGTTTTCATGAATAGATAGAATCAACAAGTTTATATGGTTTAATGTATATTAGATTTGTTCTATATGCATGTATGCTTCATCTATTTAAACAACTTAGTTTGATAGTCTATTTCATGAGTTGGAGTTTTAGTATTTTAACAAAACTTATTTTTGGATTTATAGTCAAAAACATTGATATATATATCTTTCATGTATATTAGATTATATCCATATACTATATGCTTCAAGTTGTTTAAGTATCATTGTTTTGTATTTGGATGAGTTTTCACAAAACGATTTTTCATCTCAAAATCCAAGTTTTGGAAAATACGGAATTTGATTTTCGGTAAAATTTTCATAACACAAAAAGAGTTCAAAATGTTTGTAACTTGATTTGATTTTTACTCAAACAAGTTTGTATTTCAAAGAAATATAAGAACTTATATTTGTGAATTTTTAGAGATTTTATGGGATTTAATAGGATATTAAAAACCCAATTTCAAATCCCTTAACCAGCCCTGTCAGGCTCTGGCGGTCGACCGGGCCGGTCGACCGGACCAAGTCGGTCGACCGGACCGGTCGACTGACGTGCACAAAAACGTGCACGCTGACCTGCCACTTAGGCCGTCAACCGAGCGGTCAAGCGACTGAAAGTGCCCCACTCTCGGGTGGGGGCGGTCGATCGGACGGTCGGACCTTGAGGCTTGGCACGATCGACCGAGCGGTCGACCGGCCAGAGAGCAGCTGCTCTCTGGAATTGGCCTGATCGACCAGCTGGCTTAACGGTCAATTTTTTAACCATTGGCCGGTCGACCGGAAGGTCATTATTGACCTGTAATGCTGCAACGTGCAGATTCTTTTGGGGGATTATAAATACCCCATTTCAAGAGTGTTTTAGGCACAACTTTCAAGAGCAAAATTTCTCCTATTCAAAAGTTTTTATTACAAAGTTTCAAAAGAGTTTTTTAGAGCTTTTAAAAATTTCATCTTTATTTTTTTAAAAGGGTTGGAAAATCATTTGAAAAGAAAATTCTTGGGAATTGATTTGATCTTCATTTCCATTTCTATCTAGAGTTTTCCCAAGAGTTTTCCTTTGAGTTTTGATTTTCAAACTCTTGTTTCCACACTAGAGCCTATCTTGCTATCCTATCTATTAGGATCTTTGTTTTTGTGGAAACAAATTTATTTGTGGTCTTTTGATCACTAAGTTGTAAACCCTCCTACTTTGTGTTATCCCTCTTGTGTAGAGGTTGATTTTAGAGTGGTAACTTTGTGCCCTATCCCTCTAGTGAGAGGTTGATTGATTGTTTGGATTTGTGCCCATCCCTCAAGTGTGAGGTGATTGATTTGTGGTGACTTGTGCCTAGCCTCTAAGTTTAGAGGTTGTGTTTGTGATTGAGAAAGGAATTGTGTACTCTCGGTTGTATTGCCCCAAATCCTCAGTGGAGGTTCCCTGCATGAGAGTCATGTGTGGACAAGTTAGTAGAAATCCTTCTATGTGAAGGCGGGGACGTAAAGTTGTGTGCTCGAACTCGAAACATATCCGTATGTTAGCGATTGATCGACTTTCTCTAAACTCTCTCTTTAACTATTGTGCCTTGCATCATTTCATATTACTCTCATATATTATATGCTTGGCTTGTTCGTGTGTGCCTCACTTGTGTCTAACCACGAGAGCCTTATATAGCACCTCAACTCTTATTCAAAGGAATCAAGAGGAGTTAGTCCAGAGCCCTTCACCGGGAATTCGGCTACACTCGTTGGTTACACTAAGTGTGTTGCAATTAAAGTTTTAATTTCCGCATTTTGCTCATTAGATTAGCGTACACCTATTCATCCCCCTCTAAGTGTACTTACATATACTACCTAACCTCTCATCTCCTATCCAATATGAGAATAAAACAAAGCCAAATAAAGTGAGACTCAAGTTTTCCCTCCAACTCAAAATACATCCAACAGTCTCGCAAAACTTGAGTTTTAGGGAAGATAAAATAAATCAACAATAAATAACAATCAAATCATTAGATCATAAAATTCGAGTGAAATTAGGCAACATCATCCTGTGAATTAGGACAGGTGGATTACGCCTGGAACCTTCCTTAGTGAATTCATCACCATCTAAGAGACAGTGGAATACGCCTGAAACTAGCCTCTTTTACCAGATATTGATAGAATGCACACACAATAAGTCACCATTATTGAGCAAGCGGGTTAAGCATTTAAAGGCCATGCTCACAATAACTGACTCATGAGAGTCTCTAGGGTCAGCCCTGCCCCCTAATCGTGACCATCACAATTCCTCTCATGTAGGTAAGTCCTCCAAGAGTACTACAGCTATATGGTATACCCTCCACACTACATGTGTTAGACTTATTAAGTGTTAAACTCATCCTTACCTAGCTGTATCATAAAAGCATCATCACCGTAGAGAAAGGGTAGTAGCTACAATGCTACATATATGATATAAACATATCTGGGTCGATGCTCCATACAAGTATCATCAGTCTAACTTGTTTCTACCCTTGAACCCTTTCATGAAATCAACTCCCAATCAAGTAGGTTGGTTTCCCGGTCGGTGAACTCTACTATGGGCTTAACCCTATCTCCTTTGATGATTTTAAGACCACACTCCTAAAAAGACTCTTAGTCAATGGGTAAGCAATATTCTTCTCAGACTTTACAAAATCTAGAAATACAACTTTATCCGATAGACACTAAACAGACTTAAGTCTATTTTGAATATGTCTGTTCATCTTCTTATTAGTTATCTTGCTTTAAAATCTCAATGCTAGATCTTGATTCAGTATGAACTGAGATTGAGAGTATGGTTTAGACATGATAGAGAATTCAAATAAAGATCCTTCAATCATTCAGCTTCAGAGCAAGTTGTGTCCAGAGCAATGAGCACAGACTCCATAGTGACAATCATTATTTGTTTGCAGGATTTCGAGGACACGGCAGCACCACCAAAATGAATACATATCCGGTAGTAGACTTAACACTGTTAGAATCAGTGACCCAGTTGGCATCACTATAACCTTTAAAATATTAGGATATCCAGTGTAAGTCAGAGAATAGCCAATTGTGCTTTAAGATATCTGAAAACTCTCTCTAGTGTAGTCAGTGTTCTCTGCTAGGGTTACGAGTGTATCCACTTAATCTGCCTACTGTATAAGAGATGTCAGGCCTACTCCTGTTAGAAATGTAGAGAAGTGAACCTATTAATTGAGAGTATTTAGTTGAGATATATGCTCACCATATTCTTCTTCAAAATAATTGAAGAATCATAAGGTGTAGAAATAGTTTAGAGTTATAAAAATCAAATTATGAAGCATTCTTTCAATGCTATGAGCTAGACTCAAAGAAATTCCATCAGAGGTTTTAATATCTTCATTCCCAATATCATATCAGTAGGACCTGGATCCTTTATATCAAAGTTTTAGGAAAGATAAACCTTTACTATTTGGATTGCATAAAGAGAAGTTCTAAGAATAAGAATATCATCTACATATAAATAAAGGATAATATACTCATTGCCAAAGTTCTTAGAATATATGCACTTGTCATGTACATGAACAGTGAATTCAAATTGTGCAATAACTTTGTTAAACTTTTGATGCCATTGTTTAGGTGCTTGTTTAAGTCCATACAAGACTTCACAAGTTTGCATACTTTATTTTCTTGTCCCTTGGCAATGAATCCTTCTTGTTGGTCCAATAGATCTCTTTTTCAAGATCGCCATTCAGAAAAGCAGTCTTGACATCCATTTGGTGAATGAATATGTTATGAATTGATGCAAGTGCTAGAAGAATTCTAATAGAGAAGATTCTGGCAATAGGAGATAGGTATTAAAGAAGTCATACCATTTTGTTGGTGAATTCCTTGGCAACTAATCTGGCTTTGTATTTGTTGGGTCGGAGTTTCTTCTTGAAAATCCATTTACACATAAAGGTTTGTATCCTAGAGGAAGGTCAGTGAGCCAGAGAATCCAAGTTTATTCTCCATGATGAACTTGATCTCACTATCAATGGCTTCTTTCTAGAAAAGAGATTCAAAAAAGTCCATTGCTTCCTTGAAAGAGCTAGGATCACCTTTTCCAAGATAGGTAAAGAAATCTTCACCAAAAGATGTAAGGGTTCTTCTTCTTTTGCTCCTTCTAGGTTCAAAATCATTACAGGAGCTGAACTAGAAGAAGGGATATCAGAGTTAGAAGGAGTGCTAGAAGGATCACTAGGGATTCTAGACTTAAAAGAAAAGATATTTTCAAAGTAAACAATATCCCTAACTTCAATGATGGTTTTGTTGGATAATTCACAGATCTCAGAGTTAACCACTAGAAATCAGTTAACATTGCTATCTAGTTCATACCCGATGAAAATGTCACCAACAGTCTTGGGGCTGATTTTTCTTTTCTTCGGTTCTGGTATTGAAAACTTAGCCAGACAACCTCAAACTTTAAAGAACGGAATTAGGAGTTCTCCCTTTCTAACATTCATATGGAGTAATATCAGAGTCTCTTTGAGGAACCCTATTGAGTATAAAGCAGGCAGAAATGGAGCTTCACCCTAAAGGTTTTTCAGGTGCACTTGAACTGAGTAACATGCAATTCACCATGTCCATCTGTGTTTGCTCTTTATTTCAGCTACACCGTTGGATTAAGTGTGTAGGGAATAGTTACCTCATGAATAATGTCATGTTCTTAGTAAAATTCTGTCATATCATTTGAGGTATACTCCCCCATGATAAGATCTTAGAATTTGATCTTCTTTTTGAAGGTTCACCTAGAGGGGGGGTGAATAGGTGATGGCTAATCTAATGGTCACTTAATGCCAAATAATGCGGAAGCTAAAAGCAATTATTGTTGGCCCAAGAGGTTACACTCTCCAATTGTTTTGTGTTTTGATGATGACAAACCAAATAGAGCTATTTGGTACTAATAAGTTTGTTAAGATAAGTTTCAGGTTTGTACCATGTTTAGAGACCATTCGCTTAGCTATTGCAAGAACTTCTAAGTTCCACAAAGCAAGAAGGCAAATTGCACATCAAGGAAGGATCATAGAAGAGAAGGCACTAGCAAGGCATTGGATGGCTCAAAGACTTGAAGATAGCACAAGAAGTCTTCATGTAATTTGTTTTTCAGTTTATAGTATGTTAAAGAATAGTGAATAGGTTTGAAGCTCTATCACACATGTTTTTGCGCACATGCTCGTTCCAAAATAATTTCTTATAAATTATACAAAAATATTTTGCATACAAGTTTTTGCCTACAGATACATCTTTATATTTTATACTATTCCCTGTTCAAAAGTATTTTTGTTAAAATCAAAATCCTCTTTATTTTCTTTTTCAAAAATGATTTTTGACCTGATCCGGTCGACCGGGACGGTCGACCGAGTCTGTGTCAGTCTGGTCCGGTCGACCGGACCAGTCGACCGCAGTTCTGGCAGAAGCACGTATCAGTGTGCATGTCTGCCAGTCGACCGGGGCGGTCGACCGAGATATTTTTTTTGCTCACAGGTTTTATCAGTCGACCGGGTCGGTCGACCGCTAGCCTATAACGGTCAAATTTTTGATCTACCGGTCGACCGGCCCAGTCGACCGATGTGTCCGTTGAACAGTAACGGGCAGATTTTTAGTGAGCTGTTTATTTTTGTCTTTTGTGTTTAAAAATTCGTTTAAGGATATATTTTGATCTAATTACCTCCTAAACATCAGTAATTATGTTTTATCCCTAAACCCTAGCCCTCTCCTATAAAATAGGGGTGTTTGGGGAGAGATTTGTAACAACAATTTTTGCTAGAAAATTCAAAAGTTTAAGGCTTTCAAAAGAGACTTGTTTCTTGGTTTTGTGATGAATTTCTCACTGGTTTTCTGAAGGGTTTTCAAATACTCTCTGATTTAATTTTCTTTCTTCACTTACAACAAGAGCTTCATTCCTACTCAATATTCTCTAAGGACCTTTGTAAGGAAGAGATATTTGAAAGAGAGAGTTTGTGGTCTTTTGACTACAAGGAAATTACTTGTTCTTGAGATTGTAGGAGTTGAGTACTCCATTGTATTTGAGATCTTTGTGATAGTAGAAGTGGTCGGAATCTTCTGGGGAAGGCGGGGAGTAGAGCTGGGTGCTCGAACCTCGATAACATATCCTTGTGTTTGCGATTGGTTTACATTCTTGCAATTCTTTCTCTACTTTGCTTGCACCTATTACTGCTCATCATATTCATTGTCATACTTACTTGCTTGCATTCATCTTGTGATTCTTGTTTGTGATTGTTGTAACTTTAAATTTTATTTGCCCTTTGATTAGCATTGTCACCTATTCACCCCCCCCCCTCTAGGTGACTTTTCAATTGGTATCAGAGCTTGGACTCTAGGTTTGGCTTAACATCCATAGAGAGATCCTTAAAATATTGCTAATCAACATTTTCATTCATCCATTCATACACTAGTAAACATGGCCGATAACATCAAAACCCCTCCTAAATTGATGGACTTAATTTCCCAATTTGGAAGGTTAGGATGACTATATTTTTGCAATCTTTGGGTAGCTTAGTGGCCAAGTCCTTGACTAAACCCTATGTAGCACCCGATAGTGATGAGAGCACTTGGACCGACTTCAACTTTAGAGAATATGAGGCTAACTCCAAAGCCCAAAACTCCCTTTTAACCGCCTTGAATGAGGATGACCTTACACGGGTAATTCATTGCCAATCCGCCTATGAGATTTGGCAACATTTATTGGTCACACACGAAGGGACCTCACAAGTAAAGAGAGCTAAAATAGATCTCTTGAGGTCCCAATATGAGTCATTCAAAATGCTTGATGAAGAATCTATTGATAGTATGATTACTCGTTTCACTAAAATCACTAATGGTCTTTCTTCATTAGGTGATGACATCTCCAACGATCAAAAGGTGCGGGAAAGTGATTCGGGCGCTTCCTTCTTCATGGGAGATCAAGGCCACCACCTTAAAGGAGTTAAATGACAAGGACGAGATGGACATCATTAGTCTCATTGGGAACCTAAAGACCCATGAGATGGAGAAGAAGGCAAGAGAAGAAGCCACTACTTCAAAGAAGAAATCCATAGCCTTCAAGACTTCATCCACCAATGATGACGATGAAGATGACGAAGAAGAAGATGAGGAGCTAACTCTACTTGTGCGGAATGTCAAGAGGTTGTACCAAAAGAACAAGTTCAACTTCCGGAGAAAAATTCGAAGGCAATGAGGAGCGGAAGATCATATGCTACAATTGCCGCAAACCCGGACATATCATGGCGGATTGTCCGGAGTTCAAGAAGAAAATGACTTCCTCCTTCAAGCCAAAGAAGCCGGAGGAAAAGAAAGCTTACAAAGCTACGGGATTCGGAAAGCGAGTCCGAAGAGGAGGTGGATCAAGCTAATATGTGTTTCATGGCAAACACACCCAAGGTAACCCCTCAATCCCTTGATGATGAAGATGATGATGTAAGTAAGGAAGTTCTAGTGCATGCTTTTGTAGAACTTTCTGAAACTTATGATAACAAGAAACTTGAATGCATAAAATTACAAAAAGAAGTTGCTTTTCTTAAGAATCAACTTGCCATTGTTTCTAAAGAAAAGGATGATATTTCTTCTAATTTCATTTCCATGCAAAAAGAATTTTGTGCCTACAAGAGTACTTGTAAGGCAAAATCTCCTATTATTGATGAAAAAGAAATTTTCTTTTAAATTCAAAATGAATGATTTGAAAAAGTTTTAATGATTGTGCTTTCAATACTAAGAAACTTGAGAACATGTTTTCTAAAAAGCACACTTCACATGCTAAAATTCACAAGATAAAAATTCTCATGCTCATGCTCACAATGCTCATGCTCACAAATCACACACCCATTATGCTTTTAAATATGGTAGAGTATATAGATGCACATATTGTGGTAAAATGGACATTTAGCTAAGTTTTGCTATGATCAACTAAAGAACAAATAATCTTGTTTGGGTTCATGACACTAACCCTAGAGGACCCAAGAAAATGTGGGTACCAAAATCAAGTCTTAAATTGTTTGATGTAGGTACACACCAAAGCTCCAAGACGTAGGGAGCGGTGGTACCTTGATAGTGGTGTTCAAGACACATGACATGGGACATCAACAACTTCACAACCCTATCAAGGTACATGGAAGGTGGCACCGTCACCTTCGGGGATGACTCCAAAGGAACTATCATCGGTATAGGTAACATTCAAATTGGTGCATCTCCTATTATTGAGAATGTTGTTTTAGTAGATGGTTTAAAACATAATTTGCTTAGCATTAGTCAACTTTGTGATCGTGGACTTAAAGTTATTTTTGATGATGCTTCTTGTAAGATTTTTGATGTTAAATCCGATGTTTGTATTCTCACCGGTTTTCGTGATAATAATGTTATATCATTGACATGCTTAATTTAGATTGTTCTACTAAATGCTTGAATGCTTTGATGAAAATTCTTGGCTTTGGCATAGAAGATTAGGACATGCATCTTTTGACCATATTTCTAGGATTAATTCAAAGGAATTGGGTGAAGGGTATACCTTACTTGAATTTGAGAAAGACCGCATTTGTGGTGCGTGCCAACTTGGGAAACAAACCAAGTCTTCCTTTAAATCAATCAAGGATATCATGTCAACTAGGCCTTTAGAATTAATTCATATGGATCTTTTTGGACCAACTAAAACTAAAAGTTTAAATGGAAGTAGATTTGCATTTGTTTTGGTTGATGATTTTTCCCGTTTTACTTGGGTTTTCTTTTTGCAACATAAAGATCAAACTTTTTCTCATTTTAAGATTTTTCGAAAAAGAGTTGAAAAAGAAAAGGGTTTTCCGATTTTGAGAATAAGGAGTGATAGAGGTGGTGAGTTTGTTAACCAACTCTTCATGACTTATTGTGATGAAAAGGGAATTAAGCATGAAATGTCTTGTCCTAGAACTCCACAACAAAATGGAGTAGTAGAAAGGAAAAATAGAACACTTCAAGAGATGGCTAGGACAATGATAAGTGAATATGACCTCCCTCAATTTTATGGGCCGAGGCCGTAAACACCGCATGCTATATATCGAATCGTATTTATTTATGCAAAAATTCTTCAAAAACTTCTTTTGAAATGTATCATTCTAGAAAACCAAATGTTGCATATTTTAAAGTTTTTGGATGCAAGTGTTTTGTTTTGAATACTAAGGATAATTTGGGTAAATTTGATGCTAAGGCTTATGAGGCTATCTTTGTTGGATATTCCTCTACTAGCAAAGCATATAGAGTTTTCATTAGATCTTCTCAAACCATTGAAGAATCCATGCATGTTAAGTTTGAAGAATCTAATGTGGTTGTTGAGAATGTTGTAGAGATTGAACCATTAGGTGAAGACATGGAGAGACTATCCTTGAAGGACTCACCCGCTCAAGAAGAAAAGCTAGATCCTATTGGTGAAGTTCAAGAGGATAAGGAGGAAAGCACTCAACCGCTTCCTAAAGCTTGGAGATACGCTACAAATCATCCTAAGGAGCTCATCTTGGGTGATGCATCTAAAGGAGTCACTACGCGCTCCAAACTCCATGACCTATGTGGTAACTTTGCTTTCATTTCTCATTTTGAACCCAAAGGCATTCTCGAAGCCGAGACGGACCCATATTGGTTGCTTGCCATGCAAGATGAACTCAATCAATTTGAGCGCAACCAAGTTTGGCACCTTGTTCCTAAGCCCCACGATAGACCAATAATTGGTACTAAGTGGATCTTTAGAAACAAGATGGATGAGTCCGGAAATGTCATTAGGAATAAAGCTAGGTTAGTGGCCCAAGGTTACACTCAAGTTGAGGGAATTGACTTTGAGGAGACCTTTGCACCCGTTGCACGGCTTGAAGCCATACGGATGACACTAGCTTTTGCATGTTTTAAAAATTTTAAACTTTTTCAAATGGATGTAAAAAGTGCATTTTTAAATGGTTTTATTAATGAAGAAGTTTATGTTTCTCAACCTCCCAGTTTTGTTGATCATGTTCATCCCGATTTTTTTTTAAACTTGATAAAGCTTGTATGGATTGAAACAAGCTCCAAGAGCTTGGTATGAAAGGCTTTCTAGTTTTCTCATTTCAAATGATTTTATTAAAGGCAAAGTAGACACAACTCTTTTTACTAAGCATGTTGATAATGATATTTTAATTGTGCAAATTTATGTTGATGATATAATTTTTGGATCTACTAATGAGCTTTTATGCAAGGATTTTGAGAAAGTCATGCAACTTGAATTTGAAATGTCTTCAATGGGTGAGCTCAATTTCTTCCTTGGACTCCAAATCAAGCAATTGCAAGACGGAAGAACCTTCATTAACCAAGCCAAGTATGCAAAGGAGCTAGTAAAGAAGTTTGGGCTTGAAGGATCAAAGGCTTGCAACACTCCAATAGCAGCTACAACCAAGCTTGATAAGGACGAACAAGGTAAAAACGTTGATATTAAATTATATAGAAGCATGATAGGAAGTCTGTTATATTTGACGGCAAGTAGGCCGGATATCATGTTAGTGTGTGTCTTTGTGCTAGATTTCAATCGTGTCCTAAAGAGTCTCATCTTATTGCGGTAAAACGCATTATTCGTTATATTAAGGGCACTATTGGAATGGGTCTTTGGTATCCGAAAACTAGAGATTTTTCAATGACTAGCTATTCGGATGCCGACTATGCGGGTTGTAGAGTAGATAGAAAGAGTACTAGTGGGACATGTCAATTTCTTGGTAATTGTCTTGTTTCATGGTCCTCTAGGAAACAAAATTCCGTAGCTCTCTCAACCGCCGAGGCGGAGTATGTTGCCGCGGGGGCTTGTTGTGCACAAGTCCTTTGGATGAAACATACTCTCCTTGATTTTGATTTGCACTTTGATCATATAAAAATATTTTGTGATAATACTAGTACTATACACATGACCAAAAATGCAAATCAACATAGTAAGACCAAGCACATTGAGATTAGATATCACTTTCTTAGAGATCATTTTGAGAAAGGTGATATAGATATTGATTATGTTTCCATGGATTTACAACTAGCCGATATTTTCACTAAACCTCTTGATTTTGCTAGATTTTCGTTTATTTGTGGAGAACTTAATGTTTGTATTATTGAATAGACATGTTTTTCATAACCCTTTTTGATGTATGACAAAAAGAGGGAGAATAAGTTTACATGACAAAAATAAGTTCATTTGGTCTTGGTTCCATATGAATTTATATGCTTTAATTTTAAAGATTTGTTTTATGAGTTTTATGTTTATGTATGTATGAGTTTTTGAATTCATGTATTTTGAGAATTCTTGTGTTTTAGTTGTTTTGGTATTTTTGGTATCAAGAGCAATTTTTGTGTTTTATATTAGTTTTTTGTGTTTTATATTAGTTTCAATAATTGGTGCATCATTTCAATTATTGGTATCTAGAGCATATTCTTGTGTTTTATGTATAGCATAATTTGAGGGGGAGTTTTCTCCTCCCTATATTTTTGTTAATAGCCTATTTGTTTTGTCATCATCAAAAAGGGGGAGATTGTTGGCCCAAGAGGTTACACTCTCCAATTGTTTTGTGTTTTGATGATGACAAACCAAATTAGAGCTATTTGGTACTAATAAGTTTGTTAAGATAAGTTTCAGGTTTGTACCATGTTTAGAGACCATTCGCTTAGCTATTGCAAGAACTTCTAAGTTCCACAAAGCAAGGAAGGCAAATTGCACATCAAGGAAGGATCATAGAAGAGAAGGCACTAGCAAGGCATTGGATGGCTCAAAGACTTGAAGATAGCACAAGAAGTCTTCATGTATTTGTTTTTCAGTTTATAGTATGTTAAAGAATAGTGAATAGGTTTGAAGCTCTATCACACATGTTTTTGCGCACATGCTCGTTCCAAAATAATTTCTTATAAATTATACAAAAATATTTTGCATACAAGTTTTTGCCTACAGATACATCTTTATATTTTATACTATTCCCTGTTCAAAAGTATTTTTGTTAAAATCAAAATCCTCTTTTTTTTTTTTTTCAAAAATGATTTTTGACCTGATCCGGTCGACCGGGACGGTCGACCGAGTCTGTGTCAGTCTGGTCCGGTCGACCGGACCAGTCGACCGCAGTTCTGGCAGAGGCACGTATCAGTGTACATGTCTGCCAGTCGACCGGGGCGGTCGACCGAGATATTTTTTTTGCTCACAGGTTTTATCAGTCGACCGGGTCGGTCGACCGCTAGCCTATAACGGTCAAATTTTTGATCTATCGGTCGACCGGCCCAGTCGACCGATGTGTCCGTTGAACAGTAACGGGCATATTTTTAGTGAGCTGTTTATTTTTGTCTTTTGTGTTTAAAAATTCGTTTAAGGATATATTTTGATCTAATTACCTCCTAAACATCAGTAATTATGTTTTATCCCTAAACCCTAGCCCTCTCCTATAAATAGGGGTGTTTGGGGAGAGATTTGTAACAACAATTTTTGCTAGAAAATTCAAAAGTTTAAGGCTTTCAAAAGAGACTTGTTTCTTGATTTTTGTGCTGAATTTCTCACTGGTTTTCTGAAGGGTTTTCAAATACTCTCTGATTTAATTTTCTTTCTTCACTTACAACAAGAGCTTCATTCCTACTCAATATTCTCTAAGGACCTTTGTAAGGGAAGAGATATTTGAAAGAGAGAGTTTGTGATCTTTTGACTACCAAGGAAATTACTTGTTCTTGAGATTGTAGGAGTTGAGTACTCTATTGTATTTGAGATCTTTGTGATAGTGGAAGTGGTCGGAATCCTTCTGGGGAAGGCGGGGAGTAGAGCTGGGTGCTCGAACCTCGATAACATATCCTTGTGTTTGCGATTGGTTTACATTCTTGCAATTCTTTCTCTACTTTGCTTGCACCTATTACTTGCTCATCATATTCATTGTCATACTTACTTGCTTGCATTCATCTTGTGATTCTTGTTTGTGATTGTTGTAGCTTTAAATTTTTATTTGCCCTTTGATTAGCATTGTCACCTATTCACCCCCCCTCTAGGTGACTTTTCAATTATGACCTTAACAAACTATTTAAACTAAACACCACGTATAACACAAGAGTGTTGCCGAATTCCCCGTGAAGGGCTCTGGACAAACTCCTCTAGATTCCCTTGAATGGTTTGAGGTGCCGCGTTGGCTCTCTTGATTGAATACAAGTGTTAGCAAACAAACCCAAGCAAGTATATCAATGAGCACACAATATATCAAGTATGTAAAGATAAGACAAGTAATAGCATGCAAGATATAAACAAGAGACAAAGAGAGAGAGAGAGAGAGAGAGAGTGAGCAATCGCAAACACAAGGGATTTGTTTTGAGGTTCGAGCACCCTTGCTCTACATCCCCGCCTTCGACACACGAAGGATTTTCACTCTAATCGATCCCAATGGATCACCCGGTGCCGCAGCACCTACAGGCTCTCGGACTCCCTAGTCCGTACACACCGCAAGCCCACCGGCTCGCCGAGGCCGCACCTCAAACACGGAGTTCGCACCCGAACCCGAAACACCGAGTCCTCACTAGGACCCGAAACAAATGCGAACACACACGTCTGCCTCCTCAAAGAACAAAGTAGAACTTTGGTGATTACAACTCTTGATCACCTAAAATCCTCTCACAAAAACACTCCTATAGAATGAATAGCTCAGTGGGTTGCTCAAGTGTTTGTGAGAAAAACAAGGATGGAAGTGGTGGAGGAAAAACCCAAGAATCTCTTTTAAACATACTCTTTATAAACTCTCCTTTTTGATAGGAAATATTTGCTCTCAAATATGTGGAGAAAACTCTTTTAAACAGATAAGAAAAACTGGCCCAAAGCTCTCCTAAAATCTTGTATCAAAACAATGACCAAACCCCAAATTTATAGGCTGTCAAAAACTAGCCGTTGGGGTCTGCCAGACCTGACGGTCGACTGCCCGGTCGACCGCCAACGGTCAAAAATCAGACCGTTGAAGCCTCCGGTCGACCGCCTGGTCGACCCAAAAGAACAGAGAGCACTGCTCTTAGTTCCGGTCGACAGGGTCGGCAGACCGGCCATCTGCCAGGTCAAGGCGTGCACGTCGTGCACGTCGGTCGACCGAGCCGGTCGACCGACTTCAGAATTAGTCGACTAGCAAGGTAGTAAGTCGACTATCTGAAGCCTGAAAACAGAAATCTGGGATTAAAAAGTTTATCCTTTTGGCTCAAATAAAATCCCATAAAATACTTAAAAATATACAAAAATAGTTTAACCAATATACTTTGATAAACAAACATGCTTGCACAAAATCAAGGCATGTATAAAAGATTGGACTATTTCTGTACTTGAAAATATTTGGCTCATGATAAAATCTGTTTTTCAAAACAATATTTTTCCAAAAATATGTTTTTCCAAATCTTCATCAAATACAAAAACAAGATATACTTTTAAAGCATAGTGTGTATAGATATGATCCACTACACAATCAAGATGAAATATCTATATTTTTGACAATAAGCATAAACTTGGTTTTGGTTGAAAGATGTAAACATGAATACCAAAAATCAAATAGTATTTTGTCACAAAGAAAAATCTTTTCTAAACAAAAAAAATCTTTTATGAAAACAATTCTATCAAAAGTGTGTGTGTATATGTACTTGAGCAATCCACCAACTACTCTATCCTTTATATTTTATCTAAAACAAAATCTTATACCTAGACACAAGTCTTGATCTTGAAGTCTTCCCTTGAAGTCTTCTCATCATCTTGACTTGGTCCAATCACGATCCAACGAGCTCGACTCCTCTTGAGTACCTGATGTGATCTTGATGCATAGGCTCGTGAATCAAACTGGTGCTAGCTCCAAAACTTGACTTTAAATCCTTTGTTGAAGCTCCACACCTACTAAGATCTTGATAACAAATCTGTCACTAATTAAACACAAGATCATTAGTAAACATAACTACATGAGTTGATCATCATCAAAACTAGAGTGATGGGCCTCTGGGCCAACAATCTCCCCCTTTTTGATGATGACAAAACTCATGAAGTTATATATGCATGGATTAAAGTAAAGCTTCAAGGAAGCTCCCTCTTAACTCATGCATAACACATAAACAAATAGATATGCAATGGGGCACATAGACATGTATGCAAATGTAGGAGTAAACATGCTAATCAAGCATAAAACAAAATCACAAAATCTTTTTCTCCTATTTGCACAACAAAACATATATGCATAAATATAAATCATTTTATAAAAACATGCATATATAGCAAATACCTCTCCCCCTTTTTGTCAATCATCAACAAAGGGTTTAAGGTAAAAACAAAATCATCAAATCTTTCTCCCCCTTTTTGTCATAAACAAAGAGATCAATAAGGGGTCAAACAAACATATCAATAAAAGGTTATATGTGATATACATTCATAAAGAGGAAGACGTTAAGTTAGCTTCCCTACACATATGCATTACATGAAAAAGGGATGACAAGCCCCACTTCACATAACACATATTACGTAATGCATAAGAGGAGATGTGAAGCTCTCCCTACACACGTGTACCACATAAAGAAGAGTTTTCAAGCTCCTCAATATACAATACACTCAACATAAATCTATATGTAGAAGAGATGTTAAGCTCTCCTTGCATATAAGAAATACAAATCAAAAAAAAATATTTTTTTTTAATTTTTCTTAAACAAAATTTTTAAAGGTATCAGAGCTTTAGTAAAACAAACAAATTTTAAGATACCAAATTGAAAATAATCATTATTGATACCAATTGAAATTTAACAAATATGAAGTTGAAACATATTGATACCAATAGTAAACATAATGATAAAAAAATTTTATTTTTCATCATAAACTTTGTGCTTTTAAAAATGTGAACCAATGTAAGTTAAGCACATGAAAATCATATATATGTATGAAATGAGTATACCATTTGACATTGATACATACATATATAAGCAAACAAAATATGAGTATATACAAAAATTATCAATTTAGATACCAATTGAAAGAATCCAATGATACCAATTGACATAACAATAAGATCAAGTGTATATCTCATATTACTACCACCCAATCATGGTTCAAGTTTTAAATGATTTTCATTTTAAAGCATACATGAACATGATCTCCCATCCATCCTCCCATTGATGGTAGGGGTTTTCAAAAATTAGATTTGAAAATATTTTAGCATTGAAACTCACTACCAAATGAAGAACAATAACTAGTTAAAATAATTTTTGAAAAACTAGTTAAAGATCCTTCAAAACATGAAATCAAAGCATATGTATTTCATGAATCATACCAAATATAAGAATTGACACTTGATCTATGAAGCTCAAAAATATGTTCATGAATCAAAGTCATGACAAAAGAAATAAAGTGTGAGTGTTCAAAAGTCATGTGTTTAGCATTTTCATGAAAATAGACATTGAAGCGCAAAAAATGTGAGTATAATTTTTTTTAAATCATAAAAATTCATTTTTCATAAAAACAAAGCACACTTCTAGGTATATGTATGATTTATCCAATCCTAACAATACATATACATATCCCAAACATAAAAAAAGTCTATCAAATGTATTTGCATGAAGGCAAGAGACTCACGGGTATACATGTATATTTATTAGATTTGAATTAAAAATGTATATACATGAAGTAAAACATTAAAATAGGCAAAATAAGTGTAAATGCGAGAATCATCAAAACTAGCCTATACATGTGCATATAGTGGGTACAAATGAGCATGAAGTGCAAACATATATGAATCAATTTGTTCTCACTATTTGTACATGTATAAATACAAGTTTTGATAAAAAATACATTTAAATTAGTATTTACCACATGAAGCACAAAAACAAATAAAACATAATCATGCTAAAAATATCATAAATGAACAAGTATGAACGTAAATAAAATGGGAGTTTAGAGATTGTTACCAACTCCAAAGCTCCAATCATGATGGTAGTCCCACCAAAAACTCCTTGATAGCGGTGCATCAAATATATGTCCTTCAAGTCCATGCAACCACCACCAAGGCACCAAGTCTCACACGTCTTGAGAGATCCCTCACCTGCATCAAAAACATGGGGTGGGGGTTTTGGTACCCATATTCTTTTGGGTCCTTGGGGGTTAGCTTTGTAAGGCCCCCAAACATTTTTATTAGCAAAATTTAAAATATGCAACTTGTCATAACAAAATTTTGCTAGATGGCCTTTGCGGCCACAATGTGTACATTTGTACACCTTAGGATGCTTATGTGTGTGGGTGTGATCATGACGTGCAACATAAGCATATGCATGAGGATGATGTGCATGAATGTGTGGAGTTTGTTTCTTTGAAAACAAGGACTCCAATCTCTTATGATTAAATGCACAATTGCTCAAAGTTGAGCTTAAACAATTAATCCTATTTTCAAAACATTAACTTCATTTTGATCAATAGAAGTGGTGGCATGTAAAGCATGATCAAAAGTCTTTTTCTTTTTAGAAACTTTTTCTTTTTCTTTTTCAAAAATTTTCTTTTCAAAGTAGAGTTTTCTTGAAAAGTAGTTTCTTTTTGTTTTTCCACCAAAACAATTTCATTTTTCAAAGTAGTGTTTCCTTCACAAAGATCATTCAATTTTGAAGGCAAGGAAACATTCTCATTTTTCAAATCTTTATTTTCTTTTTCTAAACATGCAATATCAGTTCTAAATGAATCATTTTCTATATGCATGCAATCCAACTTCTTTTTCAAATTTTTATTATCCTTTTTAATCATGTCATATTTATTAAGCAATAATTGACAAAATGTAGAGAGCTCTTCATATGACATGTCATTTTCATCTACCTCGGATTCGGTAGTTACCTCAAGGGGGTTATCCCCTTGGACCATGTAGCACACATTGGAAAGGTCGCTTCCAACATCCGAGTCGCTCCCTGCATAGTATTGATCATTTTCGCCAAGGGAAATCAAGGTGTTCCAAACTACAAAAGCCAAATCAAGATTAGCAACCCTAAATAAATAATCATCATTTAGGGTAGATCTTAAAGCATGTAGGGCTTTTGCATTAGCCTCAATATTCTTACCATTTAAACAATATGCATTATTAGTTGTGGCAAGATAAACATGAATACCTAAGGCTTTGAGGTACAAGGACATCTTCACCTTCCATATATGGATGTTAAGAATGTCAAACAGGGGTGGTGACATGAAGTCCATGGTGTGTGTACAAAAATATTGTGATTAGCCTAAAAATGAGGATCTTTAACTCTAGGTTGTTAGACCCAAATCAGAGTACCAAGCTCTGATACCAATTGAAGGTTCACCTAGAGGGGGGTGAATAAGTGATGGCTAATCTAATGGTCACTTAATGCCAAATAATGCGGAAGCTAAAAGCAATTATGACCTTAACAAACTATTTAAACTAAACACCACGTATAACACAAGATTGTTGCCGAATTCCCCGTGAAGGGCTCTGGACAAACTCCTCTAGATTCCCCTTGAATGGGTTGAGGTGCCGCATTGGCTCTCTTGGTTGAATACAATTGTTAGCAAACAAACCCAAGCAAGTATATCAATGAGCACACAATATATCAAGCATGTAAAGATAAGACAAGTAATAGCATGCAAGATATAAACAAGAGACAAAGAGAGAGAGAGTGAGCAATCGCAAACACAAGGGATTTGTTTCGAGGTTCGAGCACCCTTGCTCTACATCCCCGCCTTCGACACACGAAGGATTTCCACTATAATCGATCCCAATGGATCACCCGGTGCCGCAACACCTACAGGCTCTCAGACTCCCTAGTCCGTACACACCGCAAGCCCATCGGCTCGCCGAGGCCATACCTCAAACACGGAGTTCGCACCCGAACCCGAAACACCGAGTCCTCACTAGGACCCGAAACAAATGCTAACACACACGTCCGCCTCCTCAAAGAACAAAGTAGAACTTTGGTGATTACAACTCTTGATCACCTAAAATCCTCTCACAAAAACACTGCAATAGAATGAATAGCTCAATGGGTTGCTCAAGTGTTTGTGAGAAAAACAAGGATGGAAGTGGTGGAGGAAAAACCCAAGAATCTCTTTTAAACACACTCTTTATAAACTCTCCTTTTTGATAGGAAATATTTGCTCTCAAATATGTGGAGAAAACTCTTTTAAACAGATAAGAAAAACTGGCCCAAAGCTCTCCTAAAATCTTGTATCAAAACAATGACCAAACCCCCAAATTTATAGGGTGTCAAAAACTAGCCGTTGGGGTCTGTCAGACTTGACGGTCGACCGCCCGGTCGACCGCCAACGGTCAAAAATCAGACGTTGAAGCCTCCGGTCGACCCAAAAGAACAGAGAGCACTGCTCTCAGTTTCGGTCGACAGGGTCGGCAGATCGGCCATCTGCCAGGTCAAGGCGTGCACGTCGTGCACGTCGGTCGACCGAACCGGTCGACCGACTTCAGAGTTAGTCGACTAGTAAGGTAGTAAGTCGACTATCTGAAGCCTGAAAACAGAAATCTGGGATTAAAAAGTTTGTCCTTTTGACTCAAATAAAATCCCATAAAATACTTAAAAATCTACAAAAATAGTTTAACCAATATACTTTGATAAACAAACATGCTTGCACAAAATCAAGGCATGTTATAAAAGATTGGACTATTTTTGCAACTTGAAAATATTTGGCTCATGATAAAAATTGTTTTTCAAAACAATATTTTTCCAAAACATATTTTTCTAAATCTTCATCAAATACAAAAACAAGATATACTTTTAAAGTATAGTGTGTATGGATATGATTCACTACACAATCAAGATGAAATATCTATATTTTTGACAATAAGCATAAACTTGGTTTTGGTTGAAAGATGTAAACATGAATACCAAAAACCAAATAGTATTTTGTCACAAAGAAAAATCTTTTCTAAACAAAAAAATCTTTTATGAAAACAATTCTATCAAGAGTGTGTGTGTATATGTACTTGAGCAATCCACCAACTACTCTATCCTTTACATTTTATCTAAAAAAAATCTTATACCTAGACACAAGTCTTGATCTTGAAGTCTTCCCTTGAAGTCTTCTCATCATCTTGACTTGGTCCAAACACGATCCAACGAGCTCGACTCCTCTTGAGTACTTGATGTGATCTTGATGCATAGGCTCGTGAATCAAACCGGTACTAGCTCCAAAACTTGACTTTAAATCCTTTGTTGAAGCTCCACACCTACTAAGATCTTGATAACAAATCTGTCACTAATTAAACACAAGATCATTAGTAAACATAACTACATGAGTTGATCATCATCAAAACTAGAGTGATGGGCCTTTGGGCCAACACTTTTCACGTTGGTTCTCAGCTTCAATTTTATACACCTTAAACCAATCGAGGACTTCATCCTTGAATTTAAAAAGATAGGTGTGACAGAATTTGGAGTAGTCATCAATGAATGTCACAATGTATCTTCTACCACCTGGGGTGAGAACTCTGTTCAAGTCACACACATCACTATGAATAAGTTCAAGGGGTCAGATGTCCTTGTGATAGAAGAAATAATTTTTGGGTATTCTTACCCTTAACACAGATTTCACATTTAGAAGATGTGTCAAAAGAAGATTTAGGAATGAGATTTAATTTAATCATTTTCTTGATTGAATTGAAGTTGACATGTCCCAGTCTTCCATGCCACATATCACAAGACTCAATGTTCAAAGTAAAAGGAATAGAAATTTCATTCTCAGAAGAATTTATTACATTGAGACGAAAAAGGCCATCACAAACAAAGCCTTTTTCAATGAAGATATTAGATTTAGAGATTACAAACTTATTGGATTCCTTGATAATTCTATAACCAGCTCTAAAAAGTGAAGACTCGCTGATCAGATTTTTCCGAAGTTTGGGTACATGCAGGATGCCTTGAAGAGTCAGAATTTTCTCTGAGGTCATTCTGAGATCAATATGTCCAGTTTTCTTTATCTCCCTAGTGGAGTCATCTGTCAGGCTCACGCTCCTCCACACTGTTCCTAATAGGATTTAAATCAGGAGTGATCCGTACAGATGTGAATATTGGCTCCTGAGTCTAACCACCAGTATGAGGAGAAGGTGATAGAGTTAACAATAGGAAGATAAGAATCTAACTTAAAGGAGTTAGAGTTCAATTTCACCATGTTGACCTTGTGTCCACCATTTCCTCTATTTCCTCTTGGTTGAGTTTTAACAGGTTCTTTCTTCCGGTTGAAATATTAAGGCGCAATGTGATTTGTTCTTCCGTGGACGTAGTAGAATCTTCCATCAGTCTTCTGGCCAAAGATTTTGGGTTTGAAAGAGGAAGATTGAGAAGGTTTGAAAGAAGAAGACTTTACATAGGGAGAAGAATGAAAATGATTAAGTTTTTTGAACTTCTTGTCCTTGAGATTCATGAATTTGCTCTTAGGCTTCTCATCCACCAAATTCACTTTAACTTTCATTTCTGACTAGGTTTTAGAGTTTTGCCTGTGTTGATCTTCTATGCGAATCGCTTTTAGGGCTTGAATGAGGGTTAAGTCACCTTGCTTGTGACGGAGAACTGCAACAAAGGTTGACCAGGAAGGAGAGAGTTTATCAATGAGACAGGACACCTTGTAATCATCGAAGAATTAATTTTCTTTTGATTGAAGGTGTCAGATATAATCTTGAAATTCTTGAAGTTGATCATTGATTGATTTACTATCAGTCATCATGAATTTGTTGAAGGAGGAGGAGGCGAATCTTTCGATTCCAGCGTCTTCAAGGCCATATTCATCCTCGAGTGTTGTCACAGTTCTTTGGCACTCTTATATCCATAATAAATGTCATATAGACTACCAGAGAGTGCAATAAGAATTCTATGGAGACAATAATAATCAATTTTCTTAAGTTTCAAATAAATGTAGGAGGAAAGAGTTGTAGGAGGAGTTCCAACAGGAGAACATCCAATAGATGAGGGCTTAGGAGAAGGTGCAGGAATGGTGTCATTTATAACTGAAATAAGACCTAAAGTGGTCAACCAGTATTTCATCTGGTTTTCCCATCTCTTAAAGTATGCGCTGGAGAATTTCTCCGATCTGACACTCTTAGAATGATCAGGGTTGGCCATAGTGACGGGATGTGCTACCTGAATTCTGTATTTCAAAATTATTTTGATAATATCAGAATTTAGTTTATATTAGTAACTTTTAGAATAGGGTTTACAGAATAAAATATTGTATAATCTTTCTTTAATTATGTGCCAAATAATTTAAATAAGATATAACAAGATATAGACTTGTCCTTTTATTATATTTTCCTAGATCAAAATTATAACAATAATAATTTCTAAAAAGTTATTCCAATTTTTAAACTAATTTACTTCTAAATTTTCTAATCAACAAGTCAATTAAATTTCAGAAGTAAAATAGCAGGAATTAATTAACAATTGATTGTAATTTTAGAACAATTAAATAATACAATTATAAACCGAAAGGATTTGATAATTGTAAGGATTTAGACAATTCTATTTTAGTTAACTAATATAATAGAAATAAAAAATTAATTAACTAATGAATTTATGTAAAATCTTGTAATATGAGTTTATAAATAAGACAAGATTTAAATAATTTAAATTATCTTATTAAATATTTTCTTTTTGTAACACAATAAATTGGATGCAATTAATGAAATAATGAATAAAGTATTGTAATGAAAAAGGATTTGGCCTTGTAATAATTAATACAAATAGATTTGTAATGAATAAAGTTATTAAGATTATTAAGATTTTTCTTGGATCTTGTAATAGTGTTTTATAATGAAAACGATTAGATTATGAGAAGATTTTTTTCTTAGATCTGAAAGATTTGTCTTCTCAGAATTTGAACAAAAATTTTACTACGTAAGAACTTGTAAGAGATAAATACTAAAGTAGATTTGAAAGATTCTTGCAACAGATAAGATAAGATTTAAATAGTTTAGAAAGATTTTATAAATAATTATTGTAATAAAATGGTTTAATAAAATCTCTAAGAATAAATGAAAATTTGAAAACAAGAGAGGAAAAAAAACTTTTAGTAGAATCTAGATGTTGATAGCTTCGCTTTGTGACAAATGGATTTCAATAAATTGCTTTAAAATTTTTTGCAAGAATTACATAATTTCTAAAGCAATTACAACTTTAACAGCATGAAACGTTGCATGATAAGTATTAAAAAATTTAATAAAGTTGCATGAAATAATTTCTAAATTCAAATGCATGAAAATTATCAGATAAAATCTATCTTCTAGATTGTTAGATATATAGCAGTTTTTTTAAAATTTTAAATCATGCAACAATTTAAAACATAAAATTTTTTAATCTAATTAATAACTTGTCCTCAGCATGCAACTAACATAAAGCAATTAAAAGAAAATTAAATTTGTTGGCATGGGGTGACAGTCGTGCATAAGCACTGCCCTAAAAGATAGATGGCTGATCTCTTATCCGAACCTTAGAATGACCTCCTCTCTTACGGTAAAAGTTTCCTCGGTAGATCACCAGCACCCAGCCCCAGACGAAGAGCTAGGCCTCTACTCAGATGGAAATGTGTTGCGTGTATGTAATAGAATTTCTCGGAGAAATCACCAAAAACCATAGCAGAATTTTGTAAAATAGAATTTTGGAGGGTGGAGACAGAATTCTGTAGATTCTTTTTTAACAGACTGAACTGGGAGAAGCTATTTATAGATTCTCGGAGTTCATCTATTGTAACAGTTTCGTTCCAAATCTGCTCACGATCGTACAGTTCACGAGCAGATCTGGAGAGTGGGTCAAAGCCGAACAGAAAATCTCAAAAAATTAAAACAGAATTTTAAATAAAGATTAAAATAGAAAAACTGAAAAAAAGTCTCAGGTTCAAGAGCCCCTGAATCGAACTGCATTCGTGTTCGTACGCGCTAGCTGAACCCGGCCAGTTCGGTTTAACGTGTGCCTGCGTGTTAAGATGTGGCCCATGGCCCAACACACGTACAATAACATGGGAGGAGTTAGTATATATACTATCCAACCTCCCATCTCCTATCTAATGTGGGATTAAATTTAAAACCAAATAAGAGTGAAACTCAAGTTTTCCCCCTAACTCAAAACACATCCAACATGTTTGTTTGGTCTTATTTGAAACCAGAGTCCTACTGTAGCAACTGACAATGTCCAACCACATCAGCTTTTTTTTAGCGTTTGGTTCAACCTCCAAGGAAAAACATCACCCTTGCAGGGAGGGCCACCAAAAAAATTCGATCTGGCTCTCTATCAGAAATCGCCACGCGAGAGCAGGAAATAGAGCGGTTGAGAATTCTGAGCGACATGACAGTTCACTCAGAAATCTCGTTTTTAATTTATGGAATAAACACGCCCTTAAATCCAAGTGAGAAATCTAGGAACAGAGAAATGGGAACAAGAACACAGCAGCAAATGGGAGAATCATTAGGTCACTATTGTAGATCACGACCAGGGAGCCGAAAGATGAGTAAGGCAATCAGGAGTACCAAATAACTTGGCACGCAATGGAAGTTACCAAAAATTATTTGTAAGTTTTTCACCCTCATCAATCTTAGAGGTCTTGGTGGTAATTGTTATCTCTTCATGTAGTTAGAGCAAATATGACACAATTAGAGGAACAAACGTGATTAATAAATAAATCGCTGAGTTCACCATTCTAAAACATATAACACAAGCTTGTGGCATTCATTCCTGTCTGCCTTTGGTCCGTGAGACCTCCGCTCATCCGCAGGTCGCTGGGTCGAGTCTTGTTGCGAACATATTTATAATATATTTAATTCTGACCACCGTGACTGCTGGTTAGGACTGGATTTGCTCCATGTAAGTTAGCCAGGAGATCTCGTTAAATCACTCTCACATTTGCGATGCCATCCCCAAAGATATCAATTTCTGCGTCTTTCTGGATCACTTGGATAGCGCGACAATCAAAACCCAACCCGCTAATAAGTCCCTACCCGAACCACTCTAAACACGTATGGTAAGGACTATCCGGATACAACTCGTCTATGACCCAACCTATCAAGCCACTTAATAATAAACGGGTCGAGTAACGGGTTAATCCATCAACCCGTTTATGACCCGTTTCAACCCTCCACTCTTATTTTCACAAGGACCTCAACCATGGGCAGATCCACATGCTATTAAATGGGTCACACATCCATCAGGTTTGCACTCACAGAATTAGCCTTAGATCACGAAGCACTACTCCCCTTTTCTTTCTTTTTGTTTTGATGATGATTAAATTCTTCTATATCTACACTTTGGGTCTTTGCTCTTTCATTGTAGGGTTTGACCTGGTCATGATCATGGGGATGTAAGCTTGTAATCTTTTCCTTTTCCTAGAAAGCAACCCTTTTTGCCTCAGATTCTAAAGAGCTACTTGAGGATTAAGTCCTTTTGCTACCCTTTATCTCTTTCTTTATTTCTTTTTTAATTAATGTTAATTATATATCTCTTTCTATTTTAACATTTAATTTCTTTTGGGTTTCTTCTTATTTTTGCAGGGATTGGAGGATGAAAGGTTATTGATGAAGTACTTGGCTAATAAGTTGGAATTGGGTTTCGAATCACAGATTCACAGGTACTATTTAATTTAACCCAAAATTGATTTCTCATTTCTTATTAAATATTTGTCCCATAAGTTAACTGTTTTGGATGTTTTATACATGATCCATAATATATTAGGACAATATTAATTTAAACCAATGAGCCAATGAGGTAATTAACCCTAACAAGCCTTCTAGTTATACTAAACTTAATTATATGACAAGAAATTAGCTCTAATGACCACGAAATGACTGTTCCATGCATGGATCTTGAAATTTATCCAAAACAGGGCAAGGGAAGAACTACCCATTGCAATTTTGCTTCTTGTTGTGTTGATGGTCGAGAAATTATGATGAAGTGTTCCCCATTCCTTCTTAGTATATTACTTGGACTTGTGCATACATATTTATGTTCAAAACTATTATTGTTATTTATCAGGTTGTAAACTTTTTTCATCTTTGTTTAAACTTTATTTAAACTTTTCCCATCTTTGATATTTTTAGGTTTTATCGTGCTTCCTGCAAAATATAGTTCTGATATGAAAAAAGGAAGAAAAAATTAAAAAGTGAAAAAATTAATTCAATCTCAGTCAGGAGCACTTCATAATTTTTTTAATAGCAAACATACTAGGCATGATTGCGAAGAAACTAGTCAACTTACGAATGAGAATGATAATGAAAATATAAATGTGGATGAATCAAATTAAAGAACATGGACCTTTAAACATTTGTGATCCAGGAAATTGGGACAAGATTGATCAAAACCTCAGAGATTTTTTAGAAGAAAAGAGGGCTCATAAGAGTTGATGTGAACTTTCCTAAAGATAATGAAGGCAGACACTTCTCTTTCGGACACTACACTCGTCAATGGTTAAATGGAGAGAAATACTCAAACTTCTTTGAATGCGGTATTTTGCTTTTGTTGTAAATGTAAGATATTTCCTGATTCGATTCATACCCTATTTCCTATCCCATATCATAACACATGTGCAATTTATGTTAGCAACATATTAGGTGTGTTTAATAGGTGCACTAAGTTATAAAGGTCGGTGGGACCTGGTACTACTCTCTAATTAGGGTTAGGGGCATTATGGGAAGCCCACTAATCAAGGGATTATATAAAGGGAGGAAGTCCCTCTCTGCAGCCACGCATTATTCTCTACCCATAGGAGGTTAGGTTTAGCAGAGAAAAGACTCTCCATCTCGTTCCCTACAGCGAAGATCCAGATCCGGATACAGTTGATCAATTCTCCAAGAGGTATGTCTTCTAAAGGTTCTCTATAGTTCATCATCCTTCGAAAAGGTATGTTATTTAAAGCCTCATCTCAAGATCTATTATACATGATATTGATATCTATGCATAGAGGCAATTGATCTTGTTTTATTCAAGTTAAAATCTGACAATTGGTATCAGAACCTCCTCTTTATCAGATCATAAGGATCTACAGAAATTTCAATCCAGATCTATTAATACCACGAATAATTCTTCTCTTGATTCAATAAATATTTGTGTCTCATATATTAAATTAAAAGTTTAAAGGGATGATTTTATGAAAATTTACATGTATATATTTACTGGGATCTTTTTTTAATCTGTGTGTTATTATTTTAGATTTTTTTTGAAATTTATAAAAATTAATAATAATAATAATATGACACAAGCCGCATGCAGCGCCGCCTGCATGCGTTTGCATGAATGCTGCATGCCTTGTATTTTTTGCATGCAGGCCTTAATCTTATATGTTAGCCTTTGATTTATTGCATGCATACTTTAATTTTGCATACGTGGTCCAGCACAGCCATGGCAACACCACATTTAAAATAAAAAAAATAATTTTTGAGTTTTCTTAATAAGTAAGATTATGAGATTATGTAGGAGTCAGATATTTAGAGATAGAGTTTTACTCTAGTAAGGAAACATACTCCTAATTAATCTCATATAAAGTTTAAATTTAAATTGTTGAGATTGATTTGGGTTTTAAGGTTGAGATAGAATTCTAATCTATTAGGAAAATTTTGGGATAGAATTCTATTCAAATAAAGAAAGTTAATCTCAATTAATCTCACATTAAATTTATTAGATTTTATCCAGTTTATTAAACCCGACCCACTAAGAAAATCCATAACTTAACCATTGCAGGTCGGGTCTGATTCAGACCTGATAAGCACTGCAGACCCGTTATGTCAATAGAAACTTCAATTAGCCGTTACGGGCTCATCCAACCTCTGTTTTGGGCATGTAAATAGCCGTTTCAAAGCTCTTGACGGGCACTATAGTTACAGGAACAAAACATGACAAAACAGTAGTTAGTTGATATAAATAAGGCATTAAAGTGTTTGTTTACCATGGTTATGTGTACCCTTACATGCTTCCGCTTCATCAATATTTATATTATTACTTATATTATTCTAGCATGATGAATATTGATGTTTACTACAGTAGATAACACACAAATAAAGATATTTACATGTTCAAGTTAAAGAATTTATAAAAGAGCTTATTTAATTGCGTATGTAGTTCATGTGGACAATAGCCGGCCCAAAGGAAGACTATTGTTTGACCGAATTATGTACGGCTTCGGATACTTGAAGTGGGTAATGCAAGTGGGAGAACCTTGGTGTGTGGTAATCGGCCCAAAGGAAGGTTGTAACACTATAGACCCATATTGTATTACCCTCATCAACTAGTCCGATGGCGGAACAAGAATCCAGATAAGTAAATTTGTGTGGCCCATGTGTGTGGCAATCGGCCCAAAGGAAGGTTGTCATTATGGCCGGGTCATTACATATATTATATGGTCAATATAGATTACTTAAACTTTGAGACCAATCCTATAAAGTGATAGTCAGCCCAAAAAAAGGTTGTTCTCTTATATAGGATCTAGACTTTAGGGTATCTATATTGTGCTAGTACAGTGTCGGCAAGACGAAGTACAGTTTGGCCGACAGTTCTATGCAGCTCTATTAAACTGGTTGCATTTTCTGAAATTAATTTTTTATGGCTATTACAGTAGAGTTTTATTAAATGCAATGTTTATGTTAAATTGATGAGAAATTGTACACTTATGTAGTCTAAATTGAATGGTACAAACTTTAAGGAGTGGTAACACCACGTAAAAGATCGTTCTTCGATTTATGTGCCTAGAGTACACCTTAAAGATTGATGGATCTCTACTATCACTAATAAAAGTTCAGTAAAGTTTATGATTTTCACTAAAATTTTATTGGTGAAAGCAAATATTATCACATTCTATAAAGTACAGTATCTCCAATGGAGTTTATGTGAGATAAGATAACGATCATTTGAGTAAAACCTAATATGACTAGGTAGATCTACCCAAAGGTAGACCATTCAGTAACATCTTTTATTTTACTCTTATTTTGGAGCTCTCTAGTTGTCACCATTAAGATTGACAGTAGTGTTAGATTACTTAAAATTATATATATCACCCACAGGTGATTATAGAATTTTAAGATAACCTGGTAGGGCAAGATAGACTATACGTGTCGATAAAATTAGGATAACCCTAAACCTAAAGGCTAGGAAGTGTCTGTAATTGAACCGACGTGGTTAGTCAAGTCTTGAGCATGATTCTATCATCAACTGGGTACAATCATAATTAGTCATTGCCCAAAGGCAAGATTAAATTGTTGATTGTTGGACCCGCAGTGTGGAAAGGCATGAACCATGAACACAATGCCACTCTGACTCGACCATCCTAAACCCCGATAAGCTCGTGACAGTAAATAATTAGTACATATATATTCACATAATTTTATTGTGTGTGCCAGTAAATATTAATCCAGCCAATAGCACGATTCTATCATCAACTGGGTACAATCATAATTAGTCATTGCCCAAAGGCAAGATTAAATTATTAATTGTCGGACCCGCAGAGTGGAAATGCATGAACCATGAACACAATGCCACTCTGACTCGATCATCCTAACCCCGGATAGGCTCGTGACAGTAAATAATTAATGCATATATATTCACAAAATTTTATTATGTGCCAGTAAATGTTAATTCAGTCAAGAATTTATTTCTGCTACAGTTATGGATCTTACCTTAATTCAGAAGCATTTGATTGAATTAAAGATCTTGAAATACTCAAATTATTTATCATGAAAGATAAAACTCCATATAGTATTGTATTTATTGATTATAATTTTGTGCTAGCTGAAGACAAGCATATTATTGACCCAGTAACTACTAATGCTCAAAAGATAGCAACTCAGATGTCTATTGACAAATAGATTAAGACCAACAAGATGAGCATTCTCATAATTAAGTGTTCTACAGATCCCATTATATTTGGTGGAATTTCTGAAAAGAAGAATGCTAAAGATTTGCTTGTGGTCATCAAGCATCAACTTGAGGGATCTGTCAAGGGTGGCAGTATAGTGGAGTTCATAGAAACTTTCAGACAAGTTTTAAATTCTTGTCATGTATTAAATTTGGAAGAAATTTTTTTATATGGCATTTTGAGCATACTTTGATCTATGTTCTAGAATAATTTTCTTGGATACGATGTCATTTTTAGGGATTCTGGTTGTGATGTCAACATCCATGGTGAATCTGTTGGCTCTGCTTTGCTGGTTGATGGTTTATTCAGATTGATATTGGATGTATCATATGAGAAGTTTCTACCAAGTGTCAGCTCCTCCCATAACGTTCTGCTTGCTTCTGCAAAATGCTCTAGGATTTTCTTGCAATCCTCTATGTTATGGCATCAACGTCTTGGCTATATTTCTAAAGAAAAATTACATTCTCTTGTGAAGAAAGGTGTTATTGGCCGATTTCTCTGATTTCTCTACATGTCTTGATTGTATTCGAGGAAAATTAATCAAATTGAGAAAATATGAATCAGAAAGGAGTACTGATCTGCTTCAGCTTATCCATACTAATATTTGTGAACCTTTCCTCCTCCTTCTCGGGGAGGTCATAGATATTTTATCACATTCATTGATGATTTCTTTCATTATGCCTATGTCTTCTCCCTCCACCGAAAATCTGATTCATTAGAAGTTTTCAAGTTTTTTCAATTAGGAGTTGAGCGACAATTGGATCGAAAGATGAAAGTTGTGAGGTCTAATCGAGGGGGAGAATATTATGGATAGATTGATTAGGATGATCAAAACTCTGGACTAACTCTGGACCTCTGGACCTTTCTATAGTTTCTGAAAGATTAAGAAATTGTTACTCCAGAACACCATACCTGAATTTTTTTTATCTTATGTTATAGTATAAATGATATTGCTCTTGGATCTATCATTGTATTTTGATCCTATAAGAGCTCTTTAGTTTAGGAGAGGAAGTACCTTCTACAGTGTTAGACTATGTATTGATTGATTAGGTCACTTTTGACTTATACAATTGATTTAATTATTGACATAACATGGTGATAATTTAGTCTTGTAACCGGATAGCTGAGTGAGATTATGCATTGCTCATTGAATGATTTCATTTCTGCACTCAACTTTAGGTTGGCAGCATAAAGGAGTTTCATTTTACATTAGATTCTTTTGTCAATCTGATGCGCTAAATTTGACATAGTGCATAAGATCACAATGGAGAATATTATAGACCCACTTACTAAAAAACTCTTAGTGACCACCTTTCATGGACATTGTGCATGCATGGGGGTACTAGAGTCATCGTGATTATTGTTTTTCTGACTGGGAGTATATCTGTGATTGTCCTTTTGAGTGGGAGTTTTATGTCAAATTTTCGGTAATGCATTTATGTCCTTAGTACATTCTATATTTCAGTTACATGAGATTTTTCTCAGACAGTTATTATGATGGCATGCAGTTATTATATGAATTTTATTTCAGCTGATATTATTAAATGCACATTTATAATGTTAAAGTTAAAGTTGTGCAGTTGCACATGTTAAAGTATAAAGTGCCTTTAAAGAAGACTACTGAGGATTCTCAAGATCGCTTAGGCTGGACGTGGGTAGGCTCCATGACCTTAAGCCTTCATCTCAATATAAGCGATGGTATTCGCATGACGGTCGTTTAAGTATGTGTCTGGTAAGCACACGTTAGAGGACACTTATGGAAATGTATTATATACACTACATGTACATTTGCCATATACGTACTAAAATCCACCAATAAAGTATCTCTCAAAAGCTGTTAGGGTAATTAGCCTGAAAATCCACGATATAAATTAGGCAAAAGCATAAAGCTTGACCGAAATTTATCCGTGAATCGTGCTAGTCATCCTCTTAGTCGTAGAGTGCCAGTAGTTTGAGTGCACTATGACTAACGATAAATTTCACATGTGAGTTTTTTCAAAAATCAAAGGATGGCCATCCGCTTTTAAAAATAAAATTGTGATATGGGATATAAAAGTTTTTCAAATAAATATTTTTTCAAAATTTTAGTCGGGTATGTCTTGAGTGGGAGATTGTAAGATATATCCTGATTCAATTCATACCCTATTTCCTATCCCATAATATAACACACGTGCAATTTATGTTAGTCAACATATTAGGTGTGTCTAATTGGTGCACTAAGTTATAAAGGTCGGTGGGACCTGGTACTACTCTCTAATTAGGGTTAGGGGCATTATGGGAAGCTCACTAATCAAAGGATTATATATAGAGAGGAAGTCCCTCTCTACAGCCACGCATTATTCTCCACCAATAGGAGGCTAGGTTTAGTAGAGAGAAGGCTCTCCATCTCGTTCCCTACAGCGAAGATCCAGATTCGGATACAGTTGATCAATTTCCCAAGAGGTATGTCTTCTAAAGATTCTCTATAGTTCATCATCCTTCGAAAAGGTATGTTATTTAAAGCCCCATCTCAAGATCTATTATATATGATATTGATATCTATGCATAGAGGCAATTGATCCTGTTTTATTCATGTTAAAATCTGACAGTAAATTGTTCAAAAAAGATGGAAACAACAGTCAATTTGTTACTGGAGGATGTAAAAGCTGAAAAATCCTAGTCATAGACGTCAAAGTCATGAAAAGAATAGTGAGCATATAAGTTGCATGAGAAGTTGAATTGAACTAGAAATGAGATTCCAACGGAGTTAAGCAATTAATAAAAGTGTACAAGAGCTAAAAACAAAGAGAGAGAGTATTGGAGACAAGTATTATTAAGGATACTTGATGTTGTGAAAACACTTGCTAAAAATAGTATTGCATTTCGCGGAGACAATGAGAAAATTTATCAAGAGAATAATGAAATTTCTTAAGTTTAATTGAAATGATTGCAGAATTTGATCCGGTAATGAAAGAGCACATTCGACATTATCAAAGCGGTGAAATTCAAAAGCATTATCTCAGTCACAAAATTCAAAATGAAATAATAGAAATGTTAGCGGGTGAGATCAAAAGTGCAATTATCAAAACAATTCAAGAAGCAAAATATTTTTCAATTATATTTGATTGTACTCCAGATGCAAGTCATGAGAACATTATCATATGATGTGTGGATGATTCTAAAAGTTCAATAAAGGTAAAAGAATTCTTTTTAAAGTTTCTAAAGGTGGATGACACATCAGGGCTAGGACTTTTTAGCAAACTTGAAGAATATTGAGGACTCTGGGACTTGATATTTTTGATGTAAGAGGACAAATTATGATAATGGATCTAATATGAAAGGAAAAATAAAGGTGTGCAAAAAAGACTAGTCGAAGTAAATCCTAGAGCATTCTACACTCTACTTGGTTGCCATTGTCAATCTCGCACTTTGTGATATTGCAAACTCTTGTTCTAAAGCTATATCATTTTTTGGAGTGGTACAATGTCTATACACATTGTTTTCATCTTCTACAAAGATGTGGGATATTTTGAAAAGACACGTTTCTGGTCTCACGCTTAAGTTGTTAGGATTATGACGTGAATACGTCGCGAAGATAGATGAAACTCGAAGATCAAAGAACAGACATGTACACGAATCTGTGCACAGGAATAGTCGACTAATACATGGTATAGTAGACTAATCATCTGGATTAGTCGACTAATACATTATATAATCAACTATGTTTTGCCAACAGAGAGTTGTGTTCTCAGGATTTGTCAGAGTATTCGAATAGGATATGGGACTAGTCGACTAATACTTAGTCGCCTAATGCCCTGGCCTAGTTGACTAATGTCGGATCTGACAGTTTTCTTTTCTGGATCTATTTTGAGTCCGAGTTGGATTTGAGTTTTCTTTATTCTGAGGCAGTGATTGTTCGTATTGATAGAGTTTGTTTAAGACTAGGAGAGTTTTATGGTTTATAAATAACCCCTAAGCGGTGGGCTTCAATGTATTCTAAGAGAGTCCAATGAATTTATAATTCCTAAAGGTGTAATTCATCTAGGTGAAAGATTCGTGAGAGAAGCTTAGCCACAAGGGTTCACTGTTCTTGGCGACCATCAAGGGCTTGTAATCTTCTCAGGGTGAGGTGTAAGTAATTCTTATTGTAATCTCTCAAAATTTTAATAAAGTATCTCCCTTTTTCTCTCGTGAACATACACACGATCTTTTGATCAGTGGAACCACGTTATATTATTTGTTGACTTTCTATCTGTTGCGAATTGATATGCTCTTATACCAATTATTGTGACTCTCAGGATCGACGTTAACAGAACTTAGCAATATGAACGGTACTTGCAAAAGGAAAAACTTGACGTAAAGTAAAATAGCAATACCTAGATAATAGAGTAATAAAGAAAGAACACAAGGATTTAACGTGGTTCGACCCAAACTTGGCCTATGTCCACGGGGAGAGAACTTGAGAGAGCTTTATTAATAGACTTGGTACAAAGAGATCTAACTTTCTTCTTGATGCAATAAGAGTATTCACCTTCCACTTGAATCTAGCCTCAAATTACAAGAGTATTACCTTCTCTCTATGCACTTCCAACTTGCTCCTCTCTTTCTTGGCTTCCTCTGGTCTCCTTTACTTGAGATTCTCTATTGTAGAAACTCTCTGAGACTTGTTTGGTTGAGGCAATTACAATGTTGGTTACAACCTTTATTTATAGAAGTTTACAATACAACTCCTATTTGGACTATGAGATGATCTTGGCCTTTGGATGGTTGAAGAATCTTGATCAATCCTTTTAGGAATTGATCTCCTTGATCTAGAAAAATTCTAGACTCTTTAATTTTTAGAAACAAATCTTCATTGAATAGCAATTAAATCGTATGCATACTCCTCCTGAATAGGAAACTCGCAATCGCCTGAAAAGAAAACTACTTCATCTTAATTTGCTTCTTCTGCTTCAAGCCATCGTCTTCTCCAACTCAATTGAATTTTCTTAGACTATCATCTCTTCTTGAAAAAATAATGCAAAATCCTAACAATCTCCACCTTGACTTGTTTTTCAAGCCTTTAACAAAATAACTTGAGATTTTGAATTAATACCTTGATTCTTTTCTTGGTTGTAACCGTGCCGTGAAACCTTTAACGCTTGTCTGCTCTCCCTGGGGCCTTTGGCTGATTTACCACCATGGCTTGGTCCATCTCAGGCCTTGCCCGAGTGCACCCTTTCTCTTTCCCATAACGCTTTGACCCAGCTCACATCCCATTGCAGTTTTTCTTGAAGCTCTACCTCGCGATGAACTCCTTTCCAAACTTATCCTTGAAACTCTACCTCGAACTGAGCTTTTTTCCTTCAGCTTATATAACCCTCCACACTTCTCTCCTTCCATGATTACCATGTCTCCTTGGCTGACTGTGATGACGCCTTGCTGTACTTGGATCCGGCATCCTTCTTCGTTGAGCACCCTTATAGATATTAGATTATATCGTGCCTCCGGGACATACCGGACCGCCTTCAGAGCACGCACTGTCCCATCTCTTCCTGTAACCTTGACGGTCCCAGTGCCGATGACCTCACAAGTCGAGCCATCCACCATCTTGACAATATCTTCCTTCTTTACAACTAAGAAGTTATTGAACAGCTCTTTCCGAGAACATACATGAATTGTACTATCTGAATCAAATATCCAACCTTTATCTTGAGAAGTGTTGTCTTTGTAAGAGCCATTAATATTTCGATGTCCTCTATACCACTTGCTATGTCTGCCTCCACAGCTTGCCCCTTCTTCTTTAGCCACTCTTACCGATGCTTGTAGTCATTCTTCTAATGACCTTTCCAGTGACAAAAGTGATATGCCTTTGATGAGCTTGGACCTTTTCCTCCTTCTCCTCTTCCTTTCCTTTCCGTGACCACCAAACCTGATCTTGTCTGCTCCTCTTGATTTTGCCTTTTCCTAATCTCATTAGATAAGAGAGTTGACATGACCTCCTCCAAGAAGAGAGTTTCCTTACCATAGAGCATGGTGGTGACGATATGATCATATGATTGTGGAAAAGAACTGAGAAGTATCAATGTCTTGTCCTCCTCGTCGATCTTGACATCAACAGCTAGAAGCTCGCTAATGACCTTATTGAAGAAGTTTAGATGCTCAACACTGTTGTCCCTTCCTTCATGCGTAGCCTATATAGTTGTTTCTTGAGACACAACTTGTTGGAGAGGCTTTTCGTCATATATAACGTTTCTAGCCTTGACCACAATTCCGTAGCCATTTCTTCATCTATCACATTATATATAACCTTGTCTGCGAGACATAGTTGGATTGTGCTTTCCCCCTTTAGATCTATCTCCTCCCAATCCTCGTTTGACATACTGTAGATTTTGCTGACTTACCCTGCAAGGTCTTGTGAAGATCTTGTTGCACCAGCAACGCCTTTACCCTCTTTTACTACAAGCTGAAGTTTCCTTTGCCATTGAACTTCTCGACCTGGAAGTTTGTCATAGAACTTCCTATCTTTGAAATATTGCCCTTCGTCAACTTTTAGCTCTGATACCAATTGTTGCGAAACTGATATGCTCTGATACCAATTGTTGTGACTCCCAGGATTGACGTTAGCGGAACTTGACAATATGAACGGTACTTGCAAAAGGAAAACTTAATGTAAAGTAAACTAGCAATACCTAGATAAAGAGAGATAAAGAAAGAATACAAGAATTTAACGTGGTTCGGCCCAAACTTGGCCTACATCCACGGGAAGAGAACTTGAGAGAGCTTTATGAATAGACTTGGTACAAAAAGATCAACCTTCCTCTTGATGCAATAAGAGTAGTCACCTTCCACTTGAATCTAGCCCTAGATTATAAGAGTATACCTTCTCTCTATGCACCTTCAACTTGCTCCTCTCTTTCTTGGCTCCCTCCGGTCTCCTTTACTTGAGATTCTCTGTTATAGAAACTCCTTGAGACTTATTTGATTGAGGCAATTACAATGCTTGATTTTATAAGATGTTACAATATAATTCCTATTTAGACAATGAGATGATCTTGGCCTTTGGATGGTTGAAGAATCATGATCAATCCTTTTAGAAATTGATTTCCTTAATCTAGAAGGATTTTCGACCCTTTAATCTTTAGAAATAAACCTTCATTGAATAGGAATTAAATCCTATTCATACTCCTTCTGAAAAAGAAACTCGCAATCGCCTGAAAAGAAAACTGCTTCGTCTTAATTTGCTTCTTCTGCTTCAAACCATCGTCTTCTCCAACTCAATTGAATTTTCTTAGACCATCATCTCTTTTTAAAAAAACAAGACAAAATCCTAATACTATCTACTTTGGAATATCTTTTTCTTCTCTTCTTCACATTACCTTAGTAGATCCTGTGATTTATTTATACTGTGCCGCCCTAGTCGATCCGGTCGAGGGGGCCAAAATCATAACAATTGATATCAGAGTAAGGTCAACTTAAAGATGTCTGCGATCAAGTTTGATATTCAGAAGTTCGATGGTGTCATCAATTTCAGCAGATGGCAGATTAGGATGAACGTCATCCCTACCGAGAGCGTGTTGAAGAAAGCACTACTTGGGAGGGAAAAAAACCTCAAGACATGAAGGAAGAAACTTGGTAGGAGTTAGATGAGAAAGCCTTGATGGCTATTCAGCTTTACTTGACGAACAAAGTGTTGGATGAATTTTCTACAGAGAAATTAGCATCCTCATCGTGGGAGCGACTTCAGAACCACTATCTGAAGAAGTCATTAGAGAATTGATTGATTCTGAAGCAGCGCTTCTTTCTTCTCCGCATGCATGAAGGTACACCTATCAAGTCTCACATTGCAAAATTTTCTTTTATTATCAATGATTTAAAAGATGAGGATCAAGCACTTCTACTACTGTGTTCTTTACCTTCTTCATATAAGAGTTTTAGGGAAGCTATCATCTATGAAGGCAAGTCAACAATCAAGGTCAATGAGGTCAAAGAGCATCTGCTCAATAAGAACAAAATTGACACCGAGTTGACAGGTGAGTCTCATTATGATGATTCCAGGCAAGTTCATCATTCAAAAGAGAAGAGTAATAATGGAAGTTCCACGGATAACTCAGAACATAGGAATTTGAAGAGCAACTATTGTCACAAGAAGGGGCACATTAGAGCTGATTGTTGACTTTGAAAGAAGAAACAACCAGATGCTAATGTCACTGAACTGATTGGAGAAGATGAAGAACAGTGTGACGTTCTATCTGTTATAGACAAATTAGTTGATAACAAGGATAGATGAATTATTGACTCTTGATGTTCGCAGCATTTCAGTTCTAATAGGAAGATATTCTTTTCATACACTTCGGTTCAAGGGAAGAAGTCTTCATGGGAAATTCTGCTACAAGCAAGGTGATTGGCGAAGAAACAATCCAGTTTCAGTCTCATGATGGATGCATCACTACTCTTTAAGGCGTTCGTCATATTCCCGAATCAAGATACAATCTCATCTCTCTTGGAACCTTACAAGGGGAAGGGTTCAGTTTCAGTTCTGAAGATGATCTTATGGAAGTCTCCAAAGAGGCCAACGTGAAGTTTCTGGCCAAATGGGTCGGCAATATGTATATGTTGTGAAATTTGAAAGTTACAGTTGGTGGATTACAGTTATCCTCGGCTTCGAAAGCGACAGCTGTGGAACAATCAGAGACTACGATGGTTTCGAGCTCAGATGTTCAGTTGTACCCCAAAGAGAGATTAGGACTAGGCGTGCAACAAGATAGTTTAGATCCTTACTCCTATGGTGGCGCAAATTCTCATAAATCTTGTATAGATCAAGGAGATCATTGGGTAATAAAGTTCAGGTTGGGCCTGAACTTATTCGACCTAATTAAGTTGTGAACCTCATAAGGGGGTTATGGAGAAGAAAGAGTGAGATGCAGATGAGGTCAAGTTTGTTCAGTTATGCGTGGATGCGAGCACATGGAGCATTGTGGCTATTCTTAGACTTGGATGTATTCAAGTCAATAAGGAGATTGTTAGGATTATAACGTGAATACGTCGTGAAGGTAAACAAAACTCAAAGATTTAAGAACTGACGTGTACAAGAATATGTGCACAGGAGTAGTCGAGTAATACAGGGTATAGTCAATTAATCACCTGGATTAGTAGACTAATACATTGTATAGTTGACTATGTTCGGCCAACAAAGAGTTGGAGTTCTCAGGATTTGTCAGAGTAGTTGATTAGGATTTGGGACTAGTCGACTAATGCCCTGGCCTAGTCAACTAATGTCGGATCTGACTGTTTTCTTTTCTAGATCTATTTTGAGTCCGAGTTCGATTCGAGTTTTCTTTATTCTGACGCGGTAATTGTTTGTATTGATGAAGTTTGTTTAGAATTAAGAGAGTTTTATAATCTATAAATAACCCCTTAGGGGTGGCCTTCAATGTATTCCAAGAAATCCAATGAATTTATAATTCCTAAGAGTGTAACTCATCTAGGTGAGAGACTCGGGAGAGAAGCTTAGCCACAAGGGTTCTCTGTTCTTTGCGACCATCAAGGGCTTGTAATCTTCTCAGCGTGAGATGTAAGTAATTTTTATTGTACTTCCCTAAAGTTTTAATAAAGTTTCTTCCCTTTCTCCCGTGGACGTACACATGATCTGTTTGATTAGTGGAACCACGTTATATTATTTGTTAGATTTTTATCTACTTGGAAATAACTTCTTCTTTCTTCTTCATGTTGCCTTAATAGATCTGTAGTTTGTTTACGCTGCGCCACCCCAGTCGATCCGATCGTGGGGGCGTCCTCCCCTGAATTACAACATAAGTTATTATCTCAAACACGATGAGAAAATTATGTTGAAAGTGTTAGAGCAAAAAAGATTCCAAGCTACAAAAATAAGAGACGCATTAATTCATTTGGCAAATATTGATGGAGATCCAAAATAAAAAGTGAAGTGGAGTCCCTAGAAACAAATGAAATGGAGAACTTTAAGTTCTTGTTAGGCACGGTTATTTGGCACAATTTGTTGTTTGTTATTAACACTGTTAACAAATTCTTGCAAAAAGATGCTATGCAAATTGATATTGCTATAGATCAATTGAAAGGGATTATTTCAATTTTTTGATAAGTACAGAGAAGATGGATTTGAATAGGCCATGACTTAAGCTAAAGGAATTGCATCCGAAATGAAAATTAAAGCTGTATTCTGTAAGAAGCATATTATTCTTAGAAAGCGTCAATTTGATGAGAGTACTAGTAAAGAGGCAATACTATCATCTGAAAAATTATTTGGATTTAAATACTTCCTATATAGCGGATCAAACTATTTCTTTGCTTAAGAGCAAGTTTGAGTAATTTCAAAATTATGAAGAAATCTTTGGATTTTGTTTGATTTGAAGAAGTTCAGTAGTACAGATGATGATAGCTTGAAGGCTTATTGTGTCACACTTGAAAAATCTCTAAAACATGACAACCTTTTTTGATATTGATGGAAGTGATTTATTTTCAAAGATAAAATCTCTGAGAGAATATTTGCCAAAAGAAACAAAAAAAAAGCAATTGATGCGCTAATTATTTGAAAATTTGGATGGTGTTTTCCAAATGTATGGATTGCTTACAGAATATTATTGACCATGCTAGTTACTGTTACCTCTACGGAAAGAAGTTTTTCTAAGTTGAAGTTGATCAAATCTTACCTTGGATCGACTATGTCACAAGAAAGACTGAATGACTCAACTATGTTATCAATTGAGAAAGATATTGTAGAAAAGCTTGAATGCAGGTTTAATTAATATTTTGCATCTAAAATGCAAGAAGAACCTACTTAAACTAATATTTTGTTGCAATTATTTTGTAAACCTTATTTAAGAAATGAGAGTGTAAAGGTGTAACTTGTAGGCCTTTGTTCAGGGTCGGTAGCTTAGGAGAACTACATTGTTTTTTATCTTTGGGGTCAGGTATTGCCCCCTTGGTATGTAGGCAACCCTAAAATTACTAAGGTGCAAGACTATTAATAAAACAAAATTTATCTTCAATAATAAGAAAATAAATATTAATAAATTTTAAATTTTTTATATTTGATTGGTGTGGGGGCCCATTTGAAAAGTTCACCTAGGGCCCAAAAATCTCGGGGCCGCCCTGCTTACCTAATTCTACAATATACACAACATTTACCTGCACATTCCTCATTAATTACCATAACTAATCTAGTATTTTCATACCTCTACTCCTAAATCTCTCTCAATATTATTACCAACTTTAATTAGTTGGATAATTTTTGGAAACAACAACCTTAATTGGCTGGACTTTTTTTGGAAAATCCAGCCTTATTTAGCTAGATAATTTTTAGAAACTCCAGGCTTGATTAACTCATCATTATCACTCATGTTAGATATATTTTTTTACTTGTCAAACTTTTGGTTGCTTCTTTTGTTTTAAACTTGAGAATTGTTTTGATTTTTCCTTTTTTACTTTAATCATGAAACAAAACATTACTAAATTATGGTGCTCCCCTAGATGAGAATCCTGGCTCCACCACTAACTTCAAACCGGATTCGGTTCATGTGTGTGAGCCACACACACATACAATAAGAGAGTCAATCCGGCGTTGACATGTGGATTGAAACTCTTATAATCCCTTATAATATGTGTGTGAGGCTCACACACATAACATATTATAAGAGGATAAGTCAACGTGTCAACGCCGGATTGGCCCTCTTATTGTATGTGTGTGTGACTCACACACATGAACCGAACCCCTTCAAATCAAGCCCTAGCTACCTCAATGAAGTACTTTAAAGATTATATACTTTTTATGAACATGTAGGTTTCTTATAGAAGAAATTTTACGACTAAATATTTTCTCCTTAAATTTATACAAAAGAAATTCGGACCAAAAAACTTTTGGTAAATTTCGACATTATTTCCTAAACATGCAAAACAAAACTTTGTGCAAAGATAAATGAATTAAATTTCTAGCATACTACTAACAAATATAAAAGAAAGAAAATAATAAATCTGACCTGGGGAATGTAGTCGCGTGGTCGCTGCCCTAAATGATCAAAAGTCTGCCCCAATCGTTCGGACGTTGAACTGGCAGTCGTCCCTTAGCGGTAAAAGACCCCTAGGATCACCAGCACCTGGCCCAGGACAGTAGATCGACCTCTACTCAGACGAAGAATGATTGCCCAGAAAATAAAGATAAAGAAAAAAATGTTAACACTGAAGTCATTCTCATGAAGAGTATGCTTCAGGTTTTCAGAGGGAAAGAGAAGAATGAATGTTGTGTGTTTGGGAACTGAGCTGGGAGGCTCTATTTATAGCCTTAGAGCCCCGAGTTATTGTAACAACTCTATCAAAAAATCCGAACAGTTGAGAGATATGCTCAACTTATTTGGATCCCGAGAGTTGGTATTTATTTGACTTGGTAAAAATAACTGAAATGAAAGCTTTTTTATTTGATTTTAATTCAAGAATCCAACAGTCCCCTCAAAAGCTTGAGTTTCAGGGAAGATAGAATAAAACAATATAAAGTAAACAAATCAAAAAACACAAATCAGGAAAAATAAAACACGAATAAGGTTGGGCAACCTCATACTGTGGATTCGGGGTAAATAATTTGAGACCTTGAATTTACCCTTAGGACGTGTTTAGATTCATGGAAGTGGGAGGAAAATGGGAAGTTAGAAGTAAGAGTGGAAAATGTGGAAATGTAGTGGGAAATTGAGTTTACAAATGTTTGATTGTAATGTGAAAGTGTAAATGAGGAATTTGTAGTATTGGTAGAGATGGGTAATGGAGATAATGGTGGTGGTGGTGGAGATGGACATTGGTTGTGGAGATGAAGTAATGATGGTGAAGTAGATGGCAATGATAGGAGCTATGGGTGGTGGTGTTTTGGGAAGGAGGAGGTGGAATAGGTGGAGTTTAATTTTGGAGAAGGAGGAGAAATTGAAGGAGGAGAGAAAGAAGAAAGAAGTAAGATAAAGAGAGAGAAAGAGAAAAGAAGAGAGAAAGAGAGGGACTGGGTGGTGGCTGGCTTGGCACGACAGCCGGGTCGACCCATTGTTGTAACAGAGAAAGGAAGGGAGAAAATATGTAGAGAGAGGTAGAGTGAAAATTAGAGAGAGATAAGGTAAATAGAGAAAAGAGAGAGAGAGAGAGAGACAATGGGAGAGGCGGTTGGGAGAGGCGGTGCTTTGCAGGGAAAGAAAAGAAAGGATTGGGAAAGAAGGAAAAGAAGAAAAAAAGAATTATTCAATGTTATTTAACTAATATTTTAATTGGGTCAAAATTTGACTAGTTCCGAATAGTTCCCAACAATTTTGTAAAATATAGAATATTATCCTGAGGAATAATATAGAATCGATTTTAAGAAATTCGGTCTGATGGACAAGTTAAAAATCCAAATGTATCGTCGATACTAGCGACACTGATTTTGACCGGATTTTGGACTAATTCAGAAAATCTCCAAAAATACTAAAAAGTAGAAAATATGATTTTGAAGAATAATATGGAAGCGAATTTCAGAAACTCAACAATGTTTGTGAATTAAAAATTGTAAAGCCGATTATCGGTATTGGTCGACCCCAACTTCGGAGTTTTTCAAAATAATCTAGAAAACTGCAGAAAATTCTGAAAATCTAAAATATTAGAATATAATATCTGAAACTTAAACTGGCTCAATTTGATTACCAAGAAGGTCAAATCAACTTTATACGCCATATCGAGTACTGATACGGTGACATGTATATTCAAAACCAGGAGATTACACATAGGTTATGCAATCATAATAGAAAGATCCATCGAACTTAATGCTTTCTTAGCTAGTCAATTCACTAGATCGATAGATTTTGAATTCTAGACTAAAAAATAGAATTGGTGTTTCTCGATAGGGAATACTAATTAAAATATGAATTTTTGATTGTTAACATAAGCACAAAGCAAAAGTATTATATTCGACTTTAGTTGTTGAAATCAATTATCCTAGCATTCATCTCATATAGCCACTTTTAGTTTAGTTTTCTTAGTTTAAATCACTTTTACATCCATATCAATTTTTCAAATAAAACTAGGACAAATTAGCTTGGTAGTCAATTAGACATCAATCCTCATGGGATCAACAACTCTATTAATCACTTTATTATTTGTAAATGATTGGCGCACTTGCCAATTCACAATATTAAGTTTGTGGCGCCATTGCCGGGGATTGTTTTATTTTTTTTATATCAATAATATTTGATACTAGTTTTAATTTGAAATTTATTTTATTTATTTTTTCTTTTATTTCAGGACTATGCATCCAAACAACTTCCAATGGTCCTCACAAAGTTTTGAGCCAAAGCAAGCATTTATGTGGTGTGGAGGAAATCATTATTGTTTTAATTGTCACATCATGATTAACACCTACAATCCGACTTTGGGAAGTTTTTTCTCATTTGTTCTCTAATTATAAGGAAAAAATATCTTAGAACAACAGCAAGAAATTGTTGAAGAGGTTGAAGCACATGAGGATGAAGAATCATGCATTAAGAAGAAGCTTGATTGGTACTATAATTGTTATTTGAAGAAGACTATCTCGGGGTTTAAGATACAAGAAACCGTACCTCAGAACAGGAAGAGAAGAAGGCAGGAACATGCAGACAAAATTTCATAAGTAGAAGCCCTACTGTCACGCCCCGCTTCCCAAAATACGCGGGAATGGGGTCGCGACGAGAGTCGGCGACGTATATACACGAGAAAAATATCCCACGTATATACGCTAAGCCTAAAATTAACCTGAACAAGCTATAATCAGAACTATAATAATCATCGAATCACTGCAACAATACATATACATGATAACAGATGGATAATGACAAGGATATGGCAGTTGAAAGCGATAAAAGATAAAATCATGAAATAACAGGAATAGAATGACAGGCCAAATGTGATGTACAAGAATCAAGGAATAATAGTAAGAAAAGAAAATGCAAGTGTACCAGAATCAAAGGGAGAGGACCCAAGCTCCTCGCAGAGCGTACCGTCTCATCGAACACCTGCACATTAGAAACAATCGTCCAATATCTGGACGTGTAAATCCAGGGTCGTCAGAACGCGACCATGGTGAGTGTGTGTGTAAAGGAGGAAAGAACACGTGCAAAATAAACAATGTGCATAAATAATAATAAGAACAACTGCAGATATAAGGGACTGAATAACAAGATAAATAACAGAACTGTAGTATAACTGGAAATCAACATGAATAAAGATAGAAGACAACTGTCACAGTAGTAAGCAAGCCACTGATGCCAAAATATGCACCTATCACATGTCACTAAGCTGGTATCCAAGTCTGGTCATAAATCTGGTCCTGGTAACAATCATGAGTCTAACATAATAATATAAATAGATATACATCAGGTAATTACAGTCAGTCACAAGGCATCAACAGTTTATTATTAATTATGTCAGCGAACACCAATTGTCACATGTAATAGACGCATCCCATACTACGCCTACCACACATGCCAATCGTGCCCTAAGTTATTGAAATTAATAGAAGAGACTTTGTCCATGCTTTAGGTGGGTCCCGTACATACCCGGGACCACGGCCCAGATGCCTGGCGCTGAACCAGGCCCTACCGCTAGGTTAGTCAGTAACAGTAACAGTACTCACAGTAACACTGTGGAACAGTAAACTCACAGTAGCACTGTGGAACAGTAAACAGATGGGATGTCAGTCATCCCCGGAACCCTGCAGTGGAACCGTAAGTCGGCTGCGCAACCTGTATCCTAGGTCCACCCAAAATACAGACGCTGTCTCCTCCATCAATTTCCCCAATCCCAGTGCAAGTTGTTCAATTACTTTATTATTTATTTAATTCAGTTAAATCAGTCAATGTCCATGTTCTCTAGAATACTGGGATGATACGGTGACAGTAACAATAACAGTACAGTAACAGTAAATCAGTAATCGCATACACGGTGAACAGTATCAGTAACAGTGAACAGTAACGGTAACCGTGTATACGATGAACAGTAGAACTGTACCGGGGTTACGGTCAAACAATCATTTTCCCAGTAACTTCCAGTAATCTGAATACTAGGTTTATCAGTCAGGTGCCAAACATGAAGTCAAGTTCAGCGCACGAATACCCAACTAATTCTCATCTGTCTTATCATAAAAAAGATAATCAAATCTACTAATGAACTGATAACTGTTATCTGGTAACTCTGAGTACAAGATCACTGATATCAACTAGGTCACTATCACAATAATTCAATCTCTATCAACTGACGTAATCCAGTCTCTAACATCATAACAAGTCCACATCCATATCTGAATGAATCATCATTTAAATCATCACCAATAAATGAATAACAAGTCAACACATACTGAATCATATTAAAGTAAGGGAATCATCCTCAAATAAATTATGGTCTAGACTATCTACTCTTGGTACTCAACATAATCAATATATCATCTAAACAAATCCCAAATGCCAATAACGTCAATCTCGTCTCAATACAAGTCAGGTTCCAATATAAGGAATATAGATTCTGGATAACCTCCAACTCAAGATCAATCTAAGTCACAACTCAACTAATAGGGTCATATCTGATATGTCCTCAATACTCAACTAATAAAGTCACGTCCAACTACTGATCATCATTCAATGTAAATAACATAAGTCCCAGGTCAATCCAAAGTCAAACAACCCACTCATGATTCCAATAGTTCCATAATCATCAAGTTCCATTACACATCTAGTAATCTGATTCAATAATTGTTGTTCCAACATATAACAATATCCAGTACTAATCCTCTCACTCAAACATATAACACTGATTCCAAATCCTCAGGAGTTCACATTTCTATTAAGGTCGAACATCAGATCCCAACACTCGGAAAGACATCCAATCCATGCATATAAGATCTACCATAATAAGTCAAGTCATTATTACCAATATCTATCTCTCGAGATCATAGTCATCCATCAATAATCATTACATAACCCAACATAAGATCAATCTAGTATACAGTCCAAGTTCTTTACAGTTAGTCCCAGTCCGAAACAGTAATCATCTATTCATGAAATGATATAACTCTAATATCTCAATGTCCAATACAAGATCCATATTTATCTGATGCTCAACTATATACTTAATCTAGCCAATCAATAGATCGAGTCATGTCACAATCTAAAGGTATATCAAAACTAGGCCTAAGCCAACAGTGACAAACTACCAACACATGAAATACCGCTAATACAAGCAAAAGTCAACTACATGAATAAAGTGGACAATCATATATGTCTCATGAACTGGTACAAGCAATCAAACTAGTAAAGTATAACGAAAAGTCACATAAAATGATAAAGGCAACATGTAAAGCATATCAATAACGATAAATACATAAGAACGAACACTCACATGAAATGACGAGGTTTTGGCTCCGAATCGCCATCTGGTCTTCACTGCACGAACTGGCACTGATCTACGGATCATCCTATGAATCGGTCTTCGAATCACTATCGTATCGGGTCCACAACGGCAAGAATCTGAATCAAGTCCGGGTCTCCTGCAACGGGTCCGAAATACTGTAGCATGCAACCGAACATACAAATAAATATAAATACATGCTAAACACACTCCCGAGCAACCCGACACATACGTGTACACCCACGTACACATACGTACACAAGCATACACAACAATACATATATATAAATATGCCTACATATTATATACTTACATATATACTAATGCATATTACACATATACCCATTCACATTAATTTAATGCAAACATATCCAATTAATAAATACCTATTATTAACTATAAATACCTATACATTATTTAATTCACATCCATGCATGCACATATACATCATGCATACACATGCATGCATATCACCATCAAAGACACTCACGCACACACACAAACACACACATTTAATTGAACTTTACATTATTACAATATTGCCCTTATACATATAAAGGCACTAACCTCGAGCCGATTTGCGGCACGCCGACGGAGGCTCGACGGAGGCGTCCGGGGTCGCGGAGGGTGTCGTTGGATAGAGCAACTCGCCGTGAAGGGCGTGGGGTGCGTTCGCGCTCGCCGACGTCGATCAACGGCATCCCACGGAGAGTCCGAAAATGGTTCGAGTAGGATGCTTCAAGGCCAAAAGGGGAGAAATTGGCTTGCCTTGTTGTTGCCGTGAGCTGCACTAGAAAAGAGACATCCCAATGAAAAATACCCAAATCCAAATTATTACCAAGCAATATGAAATCTTAACATTAATTTAAGTGCAACATTATAATACCTAATCACCAATATTAATACCTATGTGAAAAATAAATAGGGGAGGAGAGTGATGGTGTTCGGCTGTGTTTGATAATTCCAAATGCATACGCTTCTTCCAGAGTATAGACTTGCAAGAATCCATGGAAGCAGGGGCTCGGATATGGGGGCTGTGCTGGTTGCAGGGAGGGGGCTGCCACGGGGGATCCTGGGCGCTGGATGCGGCCTGGGCCTGGCGGAGGCTGCGGGGCTTGCGTCAGCGGAGTGCGGAGAAGATGATGAAGGGGATCTCGGGGCTCGCCGGTGGTGTTGCGCTGGACTGAGCGCTGGGAGAGATGGAGGCGGCTGTGCATTGGGGAGGGGTTTAGATGGTGATTAGATTTAGGTTTTAGTTTAAGGGTTAGGATTAAAAATAGATTAGGAAATAGGATCATATATAAGATGGTTATTGGGTATGGGTAGCGGGTTGGATTAGGAATGGGTTTCGGGTTGATCCAAATAGAGTAACGGGTAGTGGGTTGATCCAAATGGTTTGGATTTAGAAAATAAAACGGGTAATGGGTTATGGAATCCAAACGGGTATGGGTAATAGGATAAAGGGTACAAGGGAAAGGAAATAATGCTACTACTAAACAAACATAATAATCGGAACAACTATAGCAATAGAAATAAAGAAATTAACAACATCACTAATAATACTAATATTAAAATAAATAAAATAATGGTAGCACTAATAATAATAATAAAAATAATTAACAACGAAATGATAATAGAATATCCACTACCAATAATATCAATCAATATTCGTAATAGCAACAAATAATCATAATAAAATATTGATAATAGAAATAACTATTATATATTAACAACTAATGGAAATGAAATAATAATAATAATTTAGCAAAAGAAATGTCAATGATAAATAACGGTAAACATAATACCAAATTACCATTTACTATCTTAAAAATAAATTCCCATATTTAATAATAGAAATAATCACAAGGAAGAAAATAATAAATCAAGTTGATGAAATAAAAATAATCAGTAATTCAAATAAATACTTTAGAAAAATGAAAATACTGTATTACTAGCTAGGGATCTTACACCTACTCAAATGGCTAAACAGATGTCTGGTTGGCTATCCAGCGGTCTCCCTGATGATCAGCCTCATCTTGAACCAGAGTCTCCTTCAGAACCTCCATCAAGTATTAAAGAACCTGAAGTTGTATATGTTAAAGAAGTAATACTTAAGGCTAGGGTATCTTTTGAGAAGAAGAAACTCGACTTGAGGATCTATACTTTTAATGTGACATTCATTGAGAAAATTATTGAAGAGACTATACTTGATAAAAATCACCAAGTTTAAATTATTTGTAACTATATTGGGTGTGTATTTTTGCAAGTTGAAGATCATTTGCTACATGATAAGGATGATGTTGAGGGAATGATCCTATGCATGAACCATTCAAAGAGGACTAATTCAAAGAAGCATAAACTGAAGCTAAAGGAAAAAAAGGAACAAATTAGAGAGGCTTCATGCTAAGATGACGAAGAAGTTGAGCTCATCCAAATCTCCTTTGAAGAGAACGCATTGGGAGAGTGGCAAGCGTGTGGTCGTGGACAAAATCAATGGATCTAGATAAGAAGGTTAATTTGTTGAAAATATTTGCACTAATTGTTTTTCTTTTCTTTTTCTTTTAGGTACCTCAGTGAAAACTAATCAATTTAGAAATAGAGATGTAAATTGCACCAACATGAGAAAAGAAATTATCCAGCTAAAATTTAAGATTAGTGCAACTACTTGGACGGCTGAGTGGCCGACTAGACAGTTGAGTAGCCATGATACTAATGAATTATCTTCTGAAATTTTTCCCAAGTGATTTCGTTCCAATTTATAAATGTTTAGGATTTTTTTTGCTTATTTTATGAACATGGGTAGTTTTTGAAAGATGATTTTGTTTAAAAAATGTTCACTTGTTTTAATTTATTTTTTGAGATGGAAATTGATCTGTTGAAAATATTTATTACACAATCCTATTGAGCATGAGAGCATGGCATAGTTTAGGTAAAAGGGAGGGGACTAGAATTTTTCTTTTTATTTTACTTTTCTTGTAGGTTAGAATTTTTATTTCTTTTCTTTTTAGGATTTTTGTAGATTTCTCTTTTT
>JAVJIF010025224.1:0-54238 GCA_038442645.1 Agave tequilana | reverse complement strand
TGTAAATACGCATTACACTAGATACTGTATTCCATGTATAAGTATCACTGTTACACAGTTACTGATACACAGGGCACTATATTGCATGTTCATAAACCACTGATACATGGATACAACTATTATACTGGACATCATTACACGGATACTCTGTATGCTATATTCATGTTTATATTGTTGTTACATAGATTCATCGGTATGTATGCATTGATTATCTCTATATTTCCTGTTGCGTGGATCACTGTTTATATCACATAAATTATTTCTATATGATATTCATGTATTTCTGTTACATGATTGTTTTTCGGTAATGATATTGATATTTTCGTTATGGGACATGTGGTTGTTGATATGCAATGTGAGAACTAAGTGCCACGCGGATCCAAGCCACGGGGGCTATATTTAGAATCCAAATTTAGAATCCAAATCTCTTGTTTACATTTTCTATTATCTTGATTCATACTATCAATAGAACTCATGTCCTGTTATCGTATTACATGTACCATGCAATATACTTGCTCTTGCACAGTGTAGTTTAAACATATTAAATTTAACTTGGGAATGGGGAGGACTTAATGGTTGATTAGATCTTGTCGAGTGGGATGTCGGAATCCATTATTTGTCCCACTGCAGGGGACGGAGTAATGCTGGTTACCATCTGTTATAGCTCATGAGCTCCCATTTCATGTTATGTTATTAGCTCATTGAGCTCCCATTTCCCCATTACTTGTTATAGCATTAGCGGGATGCCCTTGGTCTCAGCATTCAGGAGTCTGTTTAAGGCCGTGATCCTGGATATGCACTGGATACACTCACCGATAAGAACTCTTTGACCATTGAGTTTCCAATTAACATAATAAAATGTTATAAACAATAGTGACATCGAGAATACTTGTTATTTGATTACTCTCTCGTTCCGATCATAGTACCTTTATGCCTGTTCTGATGGGTTCGCCCAGAGTACGGGCTCCGGTATGAACTGTCAGTGGTATGGGACACTGGAAGAAATTAATTAAAATACCATGAGGTACTAATTTTATTATTGTATAAATAACATGACATGCCTCGATACATGCATATTTCATTTATACTAGTTACACTTTCTGGTATCTTATCCACCATTATGTCATGTTTATTGTGCACGACACATTTATATTATTGTGTAGTTATATTTGTTATATATTTCTTGATGTCTTATCCATAGCTATGTTACATGTATATTTTGCACTTTGTATTTTTCACAGACACACTATTCATGTACAGGGATATTTTATGTTTCAGATAATACCTATTTCATGTATTCTGAGTAGACACACTGTTATTGTATAAGCGCAACATTGTAATATGATTACTCCACGTACTTCATATTTACATGTTCATCTTCGTCACGACAATACCTTGTTACTGTTACTATTAGGTACCTGTATCACGGCTACCTGTCATTTAAACATAATGATTTGGTTAGTAAATCACTCAACATCCTAACATATTACATATACTTAGAATAATATATAGACGATATAGAATATAATCTCTCAGAATGACTTACATACTATCTCAGTTATTCACTGTAAATAGATGTAGTGGGTGACACAACTCTAACTTGTTAATTGACAATAATGATATTATATTGGGTAATATTGTATATCACTGTAGTCACATGCTTAAAATGACTCTTATATATCTGCACCGATTGTTATTATAATTATATTGTATCACTGGTATTTAATCATATATTATCATGATTGTACTGTATAGTATATATTACTGATTGTTTCATTTTATCACTCACTAGGTTGCTTTCACGACCTTGGGTTTTGCGTACCCAGGTTGGAGATCTAAGATATCGTGGTACCAGATATTTTTCGAGATTATTTTGAGACCATCATCCTTTCCAATTCATAAGTATCTTTGTTATGGTTTCTGTTATCTTATTTACCCTATTTTTCATATTTGCTATGATCACTGACCCCTTTTACAGGTATTCTTGTACTTATTTAACGCTAAAATTTTTGTGTATATTATATATATTTCTTGTACTGAGGCTTAGCGTATATACGTGAGGGTATTTTCACTCTGCGTAAAATATATCGCCGTAGCGTCTCCTTACCCTCATGGCCGGGGTACTACAGGTCTTGTGAAGACCCTGTTGCACCAGCAATGCCTTCATCCTTTTTTGTCATAAATCGAAATTTTTTTTGTCATTGAACTTCTCGGCCCTCGAACTTATCGTAGAACCTCTTATCTTTGGCATATCGCCCTTCATCTCCTTTAGCTCTCATACCAATTGTTGTAAAAAATTGGCACTATGATATCAATTGTTACTCCCGAGATCGACGTTGCGAAACTTGACAATATGATGATATTTGCAAAAATAAAACTGTTGTAAAACAAACTAGGAAAACCTAGACAAAAATATAATAGAAAACACAACGATTAAATGTGATTTGCCCAAACTTGGCCTACATCCACGTGGAGAGAACTTGAGAGAGATTTATTAATAAACTTGATACAAAGAGATCTAACCTTTCTCTGATCCCACACAGTATTCACATTCTCCTTGGATCTAAACATAGATTACAAGAGTATACCTTCTCTCTATGCCTTTCACCTAACTCCTCTCTCTTTACTTCTTCTGACCTTCTTTACTTGACATTTTTTTATAATGCTGGGTTACAACTTTTATTTTTAGGATTTTATAAAGACCCTTATTTGGACTATGAGATGATCTTGGCCATTAGATACTTGAAGAATCTAATCAATCTTATTTGGAGTGGATCTCTTTGATCTAGAAGAATTCTAAATCCTTTCATCCTTTAGAAACAATCCTTCATTGAATAGAATCTGAATCATATTCGTACTCCTCCAAAAAGAAAAGTCATAAGTGCATGAAAAAAACTGCTCCACCTTAATTTTATTTCTTCTGCTTCAAGCCATCTTCTCCAATTTAATTCAATTTGCTTGGACCATCATCTTTCTTGAAAACAAGGTATAATCTTAACATAATCTTCATGTATTAAGATGTACACATATAAAAAAATCATGTGGTTTGGAGTTCGTTCACTCATGTATCAAATAGTTGAAAATTTAATAGTTTTTTCAGAAATGGGATGATTAGATTAATGATTAAACAAGCTCCAATTCATGTGAATACGCACACACATACACGTTTAATGTGCAGTAAGATCGTGAAGAAATGATGGGAGATTGGAGTTTTGATACACTATCTTACGGAGATCCTTAGATGACATATGAGGTATATATTCCTCTGTATGTGTGTATGTATGTTAAAAATATGAAGATCATAATGTGGAATCGGATCATGAAAAATGATAAGGAGATTGAAGTTTGGATATGCCATCTGACAGATTCTCTTAGATGTCATCTGAGGTATATATTTACACACACACGTGTATATATATGTATGTGTGAGGAATATGTATCTCAGATGTCATCTAACAAAACTTCATCAGATGACATATCAAAACTCTAATCTCCATATTATTTTTTCACGATTCGACCACACATTATTATCTTCATCTTCTAAGATGATATATATATAAAAAATCACATAAATTGAAGTTCGTTTAATCGTTGATCTGATGGTTCAATTTGTTCTTTTATTGAAAAACTGTTAAATTTTCAAGCATTTGGTATATGAGTAAACAGATTCCAAACCACGTGATTTATTACATATGTATGTCTTGGGATATAAAGGTCTTGATGTGTGGTAGGATTGAAAAAAAATGATAGGGAGATTGAACTTTGATGCACCATCTAGTACCGTTAGATGACATTGATCTATATATGTGTGTGCGCAAGCGCAGCGCCGCGTGTGTGTTTATATGTATGTACGTATGCATATAGTTCTTCTACGAGGCCAACTATTGTTTCTCTAAACCTAGTGGCTTGAATGTCTAAGTGTCTTCCACAATATCATTGTAAACCATGAGAACTCAAAAATACCCGAAAATTTCACAATCACAAACAACCATAATTACAACAACTATATATCAAAGGGGGAATAAAAACATATGTAAGAAAAAATTATGAAATAAGCAAGTCTAGTATTCCTGTTCTCTCTAAATTATTCGCGACACGTGGACCTGTCATCTCTCCCATTGCAAACATCATGAACAAACTCTCTACAGCCACAAACACCTTCTTTCTTTATGAGGTAATGATAAACCTTCATCTCATTACACAAAACTGACCTTACTGTTCATTTAGTTGACATAGACCTCAAACAAAAAGCCATAAACTATATAGAAAAAATAAAAAGAAAGTGGAATGCTGTCTGTTTTGAGTGTGGCATAAAAAGCAATTAGGGTTGATTCTGACATCAAAAAAAAATAAAATTAAAAAAAACAAGGATAGAGCTGTGGAGACCAGATTTTTCGTGGAGGCAAAAGCACACACCCAAAGGGGGTAGGGCCAAAAGCAAGGAGATTGGATTGGCAGGGCATCAAAACAGTGAAGGCCAAACCACTATCTGAACGACACGCGGAAATACGTACCTGGTCAAATAGGAGAGAGCCACAAAATAAATAAATAAATAGATAGGAGAGGGTTTTTGTGGTTGCAGTGAGACAAGCAAACTGTCATGTCGACGTAATAATTCCTTCAAGTTGTGGTGGCGTCAACGTCAGAGAGGGGGAGGTCATGGGATTGATTTCACACAAAAGTACAGTTGGGAGAGAGCCTCCATTGTTTGCTGCTGCGGCGTGAGTTTGTGGTTGATGAGAGGACAGCACTTCAGGCACCAGTTACGCCATCAACTTTGAAGTTGGCACTTTCATGGAGTTGTCCAATATTCTTCGTGCTCTTTGCTTTTCTTTCCCCTAGTTGGCAAATATATGAAGTTGGCCAAACTTCTTGCTGTCTCTTTTCCCGCATTCATCTATGGCTCCTCGAATCATAGTATATTTTCTAAAATAATGAGAGACACTCTGAACTGCACACAAGATGACGTGACACATCATTAAACAAGGAACAAAGGAATGAATAAATATTCTCTAATTTTCAATCAAAATTATAAACTCACAATTCAAAAAAAAAAAAAAAATCTAGTTTTTAAATGTGAACTCAAAAGGGTTACTAGGTTTAATATCCAATTCCCTTGCAGAGGATAGGACACTTATTTCTCGACCATTAATCTAGGAGAAGGTATCCTATAAGTATTCCCTTTTTTAGAAAGCCCCCTCGAATCTACGCGAAACTGTGAGAAGTCTTTTTTTTTTTTTTTTTTCAATTGTTTCTTTAGGTATCCTGAGAAAATCGACATTAACTCAGTCTTAAACGAGAAACTTTCTATAATATAATCCCTTTTTTTACCAATGAGCTACAAGAAGACATATAATTTCTCCGAGGTTTTAAGTGTGGAAGTAAAACAATATGAGCATGGAGCCTAATCTGCTAGTAATGTAATATGTTGTGGGTATTCTGCGAAAAGAATCAATCTGACAACTAATCAAGATCACTGAGATATCAACAATCTAATTGGCCAGGTCGGCAAATATCAGGTGGGAGGTTTTCCGTTCAATAGAACGTTCCTTAATTTAAGAACCACCTTTCAATTTCCTTCCTTGGTTTAAGCACCAATTAGACTGAATCCAAGTCAGTCTCGATATACTGTAAAGTATATCCCCTGTATAAAGGACTTAATCCACTTATACAGTAACACTTAGACTGAATCTAAGTCAATCTCGATATACTGTAAGTATATCCCCTGTATAAAGGACTTAGTCCACTTATACAGTATTTGAAGTGAGGTACGCTTACAGCGAATCTCCTTAAGACAATTACGTCCCCCGCACGGTGCTAACGGGATAATGGACGCTGGTCTCCCAAGATACAACACTTCTTCACGGTATTTGGATAGCACTACCAAATTACCGTACGGTCGAACCGTAGTCAACCAGTACCTACACAGGATTAGCAAAACAGCGGTATAACGACAAATTTCAAATGAATATTTGTCTTACTCTTTTGGAGGAACACCACTGTTGAGGACGTAGGAAGGTTGAAGAATTTTGACAGAATCTCCTTTAGGAAGTCGCTTTGGATTCCCACTTCACTTGGAAGTCGCGGATTCCCACTTCGTTGGAAGTCGCTCTGGAAGTCGTGGATTCCCCACTTCGCTGGAGCCCAGTTCAGAACCGAAGTCTGAACTTATAGAGAGAGAGAGAGAGATCTTTCAAAGAGAGAAAGAGTCTCAGATTTGGTTCGTCTTTCAATTGAGAACATGGAGTCCTTTATATAGCGGAATAGGAGGGCCCAACAGGTTCGAAAACCCGAACGAAAGGTTGCACCCTTTCGACCCAACCGTTGCAACCTTTGGTTAGCCAACAGGTTCGCAACCTTTGGCAGTCCAACTGGTTCGCACCCGTTGGCTGTCTAATTGGTTTGCAACTGTTGGCGGAGCGGGTCTGGTTCGCACCGTTTGGATCTGGCCTGGACTGGTTCATAACCTGCGACCCGATTCAAAAAGAATCAGGCCAGGTAGGGAAACCCAAGCCCAAGCCCAAGCCAAGCCCGGACCCGGACCGAGCCCGAGCCCGGCCCGGCTCCGGCGCCGGCGCCGGCCGGCCGGCCGCCGCCGCCGCCAGCGGCGGCGCGCGTGCGCGCACGTACGTACGTGCATAGTTCCCTCCTTTTCGCGCGCGCGAAAACTCCAAGTACCCAAAGGGCACGCCCTTTGTTCTCAATTTTCTCTATATATACACACAAACTTCCATCCCACGGCCAATGTGGGACTAAATGCTTTAAGCCACCTTTAGTCCCGTTTTGGCTTTGAATTAGGCAAACTTTGGACTTGAATATCTCATTCATTCGAAGTCGGAATTGAACATGTGAATATACCACGTTCATCACAAATGGAAGGAGAACACACTCCAACCATCATCCGGTTGATTCCATCAACGGATCTTGCCATAATTCAACTCGAAGATTCACCTTTATATTCTTCAATTCCAACAATCCCCACAATGAATGAGAGATTCAAGGAATGACACACAAAGAGACTGACTCTATTGTGAAAGGTACTTGAGAAAAGAAACTGCATAAGGATAGGTGAACTAGGTCTTGAACCTTCCATAGCGAAAGCTTTATCGGACTTACTGGCTAATCAGTGAACTAGGTCTTGAACTGTTAGCCGTTAATGTAAGCCAAGTCAACAAGCTTCACACAGTGACTTTCCAAATCAACTTGGTTCTCTGTTGTGTCCGTTTTGGCCCTGGACATTCTTGGTTTCAGAGAGTATCTTTAGGAATAACAGCCTCCATAGAGATTCCAAAGAGCCGACCCAACTCTATACTCACATAGGTGATGGACCTATGAAGAGTAGTCTACTCTACTCCACTTGTTTAGAAACAAGATATAGGCATCATTAAAAGCGTTAAGCTTATCCTTAACCCACTTGTAGACAAGCACTTATGTGCACCTTAGGAATGGATTGGAGTCAAGCTCCCAAGTGCTTACTTGCTGAGTCAATCATAACTAGTTTTTCCTCTTGAACTTAGTCCGTGGGATCTCCAGTCGCTAAGTGAGGTTTCCATTAAGCTGACTCGGTAAGGTTAGGCTTTTAGACCCATTCCCCTCGATGCGCAGTTTATACGCTCTCCACTTAAACCTTTAGTAAGCGGATCCGCTAAATTATCCTTTGACGATACAAAGTCAATAGAGATAATTCCATTTGAGAGCAACTGCTTCACGGTATTATGTCTACAACGAATATGTCTAGACTTACCGTTGTATATCACATTTTGTGCCCTAGATATAGCTGCTTGATTATCGCAGTGTATACATATAGCGGGCACTGGCTTTTGCCATAACGTATATCTTCTAAGAATTATCGAAGCCATTCTGCTTCTTCTCCAGCCTTATCTAAGGCTATGAATTCCGATTCCATAGTGGAACGGGCAATACATGTTTGCTTAGAAGATTTCCAAGATACCGCTGCTCCTGCTAGAGTAAATACGTATCCGCTAGTTGATTTTGATTCCTCAGAATCTGCAATCCAATTAGCATCTCTGTATCCTTCCAGTACAGGAGGATACTTTCCATATCTCAAGGCATATTCCTTGGTATGTGATACGTAACCCAATACTCGTAGTAGAGCGGTCCAATGTAGATCACTAGGATTACTAGTGTATCTACTTAACTTGCTTACAGCGTAAGCAATATCGGGTCTAGTGCAATTCATTAAATACATTAGACTTCCGATAATCTGCGAATACTCCAACTGGCGTATTCCAGTTCCTGTATTCTTATGAAGGTGGACGTGTGGGAGAAAAGGATTTGTATTCTCTTTTATCCCATGATCCTTGAATCTTTCTATCATCTTATCCACGTAGTGAGATTGAGATAGACTGATTCCATCTGGTGTTCTAGTAATTTTAATTCCTAAAATTACATCAGCAACCCCCAGATCCTTCATATCAAAACAGCTGGATAACATTCTTTTAGTGGACTTAATAATCTCAATATTGGTCCCAAGTATCACATGTCGTCTACATAAAGACAAACAATGATACATGCATCTCCAACTGTTTTCGTGTAAACACACTTATCGCATTCATTGATAGTGAATCCATCTTTGATCATGACACTATCAAAATTTCTCATGCCATTGTTTTGGAGCCTGCTTTAAACCGTATAAGGATTTTACCAATTTACACACCTTGTGTTCTTGGCCCTTGACTTAAATCCTTCAGGTTGCTCCATATATATCTCTTCACTTAATTCACCATTTAAGAATGCAGTCTTGACATCCATTTGATGGATATCTAAGTTGTGCAATACTGCAATTGCAATTAACATCCGAATGGACGTTATTCTTGTTACTGGTGAATGAGTATCGAAGTAGTCAAGTCTTTTATTTGTCGATAACCCTTGGCTACTAATCTAGCCTTGTACTTATCGATAGATCCATCGGGTTTTAATTTTCGTTTGAAAATCCACTTACACCCAATTGGTTTACTTCCAGGAGGCAAGTTTACCAATTCCCAAGTATGATTACTTAGTATGGATTCTATTTCGCTATTTATAGCTTCTTTCCACATTTGTGCTTCTGGGTTTGACATAGCCTCTTTAAATGTTTGAGGCTCGCTCTCAATAGCGTATGCTATGAAATCTGGACCAAAAGATTTTGAGATTCTAGATCTCTGACTTCTTCTTGGTTCAATTTCCGCATTAACATTCGGTTCCTCGGGGCTTTCGTCCCTGAACGCCATCTCGTGTGTTCTTTTCCCAGAAGTCTTATCTGCTTCCCGTTTGTACGGAAAGATGTCTTCAAAGAACACAGCATCTCGAGATTTGATAATCATGTTTACATGAATATCTGGTATTTCTGATTATGAACCAGAAACCTGTAGGCACTACTATTCAAGGCATAGCCTATGAATATGCAGTCCATAGTTTTTGCTCCCAACTTAGTCTTTTTGGGTAATGGTGCCAACACCTTTGCAAGGCACCCCCACATTTTGAGGTAATGGTAGGAAGGTGTCCTTCCATGCCATAACTCGAATGGTATTAGACCAAGTTTCTTGTGGGGTACTCTATTTAGAATATGATTTGCAGTTAATAGAGCTTCCCCCCACAAGTTCTGCGGAGCTCCAGAACTTACGAGCATGGAGTTAACCATCTCCTTCAAAGTTCTGTTCTTCCGTTCAGCAATTCCATTCTGCTGAGGAGTGTATGGTGCTGTAGTTTGATGTATTATACCAAAACTAGCACATAACTCACTAAAATCATTTGATTCATATTCTCCGCCTCTATCGGATTTTAGAATCTTGATTTTCTTGTTGAGTTGATTCTCAACTTCGGCTTTATATGTTGTAAACATATTTATTGCCTCATCCTTACTGTTCAAAAGATACACATAACAGTATCTTGTACAGTCATCGATAAAAGTAATGAAATACTTTTTACCGCCTCTAGTTGGCATAAACTTCAAGTCACATAGATCGCTATGAATTAACCCTAAAGGTTCTGTATTTCGATCTATTGAGTGAAATGAATTTTTAGCCAACTTGGCCTCAACACAAACCTCACACTTGCGAATTTCTTCCAAGTTGAGTTTAGGAATATATCCCAGATTAGACAAGTTTTCAAAGACTTGTAATTTACATGCCCTAATCTAGCATGCCACAAAATAGGAGACTCAAGCAAATAAACAGAAGAATTTTTCTTTATTTATAAGCTTTGGGTACAGATACACAGACTTTTGTCTACCACTGCAACATTGTCTTTAAAAGACCATCAACAAGATTCTTGTTTTGTTTGAGTCGGCTGCGACATTCATTCGCCTTATGCCCCTCTTTGTTGCAGATGTAGCAAGTTCCCTTGAAGCGCATGTTCTTGCCTTCTTGGACCTTGCCTTTGTACCCCTTGGAAGTCTTCTTCCGCTTTAAGCTTTTGGAAGTAGACGCTTTCCCTTTGAGTCCTCGATCACATTGCTTTTGCTTCGTAGGAGTTCTTACTGCTCCTTTTCTCGGACTTTCTGTTGTCCTCCTCAATACGAAGCCTCACAATGAGATCCTCCAACTTCAACTCCTTTCGTTTGTGCTTAAGGTAGTTCTTGAAATCTCTCCACGCAGGTGGGAGTTTCTCCACGATAGTAGCAACCTGAAAATTTTCAGGTAGGATCATACCTTCGGCTTCTATCTCATGCAAGATAAGTTGGAACTCTTGCACCTGACTGATTACAGTCTTGCTGTCCACCATTTTGTACTCCAGAAATCGTCCAACGACGAACTTCTTGGTACCAGCATCCTCAGTCTTGTACTTCTTGTCAAGACTGATCCATAACTTCTTTGCCGTTGTTATAGGACTGTAGACATTGTAAAGAGAGTCATCCAGTCCATTTAAAACATAATTTCGGCAAAGGAAGTCATATTGAGTCCATGCATCAGTTGCAGGCTCTGGTGGATCTTCCTCCAGGAATCTGGCCAGATGAAGAGTGGTCAAGTAGAAGAGCATCTTCTGTTGCCACCTCTTGAATTCTGTGCCATCAAATTTTCCTGGCTTCTCCGGCTTCGGGTTAGGAAGTGGAGGAGGCATCAATGCTTGTAGCATGTTTGGTGCCTTGCTAGAGCTATCTGATTTGTCTCAGACATCTTCTGCAAGTTCAAGCAGAACTGAAGTTAATAACTTCAATGATATTGTCTTAAGATTGTTGGGGTATTCTGCTTAACAAGAATCAATCTGACAACTAATCAAGATCACTGAGATATCAACAATCTAATTGGCCAGGTCGGCAAATATCAGGTGGGAGGTTTTCCGTTCAATAGAACGTTCCTTAATTTAAGAACCACCTTTCAATTTCCTTCCTTGGTTTAAGCACCAATTAGACTGAATCCAAGTCAGTCTCGATATACTGTAAAGTATATCCCCTGTATAAAGGACTTAATCCACTTATACAGTAACACTTAGACTGAATCTAAGTCAATCTCGATATACTGTAAAGTATATCCCCTGTATAAAGGACTTAGTCCACTTATACAGTATTTGAAGTGAGGTACGCTTACAGCGAATCTCCTTAAGACAATTACGTCCCCCGCACCGGTGCTAACGGGATAATGGACGCTGGTCTCCCAAGATACAACACTTCTTCACGGTATTTGGATAGCACTACCAAATTACCGTACGGTCGAACCGTAGTCAACCAGTACCTACACAGGATTAGCAAAACAGCGGTATAACGACAAATTTCAAATGAATATTTGTCTTACTCTTTTGGAGGAACACCCACTGTTGAGGACGTAGGAAGGTTGAGAATTTTGACAGAATCTCCTTTAGGAAGTCGCTTTGGATTCCCACTTCACTTGGAAGTCGCGGATTCCCACTTCGTTGGAAGTCGCTCTGGAAGTCGTGGATTCCCCACTTCGCTGGAGCCAGTTCAGAACCGAAGTCTGAACTTATAGAGAGAGAGAGAGAGATCTTTCAAAAGAGAGAAAGAGTCTCAGATTTGGTTCGTCTTTCAATTGAGAACATGGAGTCCTTTATATAGCGGAATAGGAGGGCCCAACAGGTTCGAACCCGAACGAAAGGTTGCACCCTTTCGACCCAACCGTTGCAACCTTTGGTTAGCCAACAGGTTCGCAACCTTTGGCAGTCCAACTGGTTCGCACCCGTTGGCTGTCTAATGGTTTGCAACTGTTGGCGGAGCGGGTCTGGTTCGCACCGTTTGGATCTGGCCTGGACTGGTTCATAACCTGCGACCCGATTCAAAAAGAATCAGGCCAGGTAGGGAAACCCAAGCCCAAGCCCAAGCCCAAGCCCAAGCCCGGACCCGAGCCCGAGCCCGAGCCCGGCCCGGCGCCGGCGCCGGCCGGCCGGCCGCCGCCAGCGCGCGCGCGCGCGTGCGCGCACGTACGTACGTGCATAGTTCCCTCCTTTTCGCGCAGCGAAAACTCCAAGTACCAAAGGGCACGCCCTTTGTTCTCAATTTTCTCTATATATACACCACAAACTTCCATCCCCACGGCCAATGTGGGACTAAATGCTTTAAGCCACCTTTAGTCCCGTTTTGGCTTTGAATTAGGCAAACTTTGGACTTGAATATCTCATTCATTCGAAGTCGGAATTGAACATGTGAATATACCACGTTCATCACAAATGGAAGGAGAACACACTCCAACCATCATCCGGTTGATTCCATCAACGGATCTTGCCATAATTCAACTCGAAGATTCACCTTTATATTCTTCAATTCCAACAATATGTATCCTCAAATCAATCTCCGCTTGCTTTTCCGTCTGGATCCCTTGTACACTTGCTCTGAAGATTAAGATGCCATCAATCTTATTTCGTGAGGGAAGACAGCATGCTCGGACTTCCTAGATAACGCGCATTCATGCAGAGGAGAAGGAAGGATGTGGCAGACTATCAGAAATATGATTCTAGCAATTGTTGTAGAGAAGGAACCAGATTGAATGCAATAAATCAAACTGGATGTTCAGCATTACTGCCAGATAGCAAGCTTTAGGAATCAAATATTTTTCCTCCTCCAAACTATTCATAAAGGATTCTCACTTTGTTGGCGGAGGCACAAAATCCATCCACTTGAGAGAGTTATCATTCAATCATAAGATCTTTCCAATCAGTTAGAGTCGTATACTGGTGTTCTTCGAATCTATGATTGTCCCCTTTCATTTCTAAGCCTTCCATTTTCCACAGAAATTCTAAGTGTATATCCGATGGGAGAGACAACTTGAAACTTCAAGCATCTAGAGCTATACTGAGTGAAGCATGTTGGGAAATATGAAGAATTAAATGTGAATCTATGAAGAATTATATCACCTTCATTGATGACTGTTCTAAATATACAGTAGTTTATCTGTTGAGACTTAAAAGATGAAGCTTTTGAAATATTTCTGAAATATAAATCAGAAGTTGAAAATCAACTAAATAAGAAAATCAAGAGATTGAGATCAGATAGAGGTGGTAAATATGAACTTAAACAATTTAATGAATTTTGTGAATAACATGGCATAATTCATGAGACTACCCCTCTATATTCACCTGAATGGTGTTACTGAAAGAAAAAATAGAACACTTAAAAACATGATGAATACTATGCTTATAAGTTCTGGTGCACGTCTGAACTTGTGGGGGAGGCTATACTCTCTACCTGTCATATTCAAAATAGAATACCATATAAGAAAACCGGCATAACCCCATATGAAATCTGAAAAGGTCATGCACCAAACTTAAACTATTTAAAAGTGTGGGGGTGCCTAACTAAAGTTCTTCTACCTGAACCTAAAAGAAAGAAACTAGGACCCAAAACATTTGATTGCATGTTATAGGTTATGCACATCATAGTGCTTCATATAGGTTTTTTGTGACTAGAAGTGATAATAATGTTATAGAGGTTAACACTATTGTTAAAACTAAAAATGCAGAATTCTTTGAGCATATTTTTCCACTGAAAACTCATGTTGATAAACCTTCTTGTGCTTCATCATCTAGTCATGCACAAGAATTTAATGACAATGAAGAGATTGAACTAAGGAGAAGTAAAAGAGTTAGAAAAGAAACTGACTTTGCTAAAGATTTCTTTATATTTCTTTTTGGTGATGACCCTCTCACTTATAAAGAGGCTATCTCCTCTCCGGATGCTTCATTTTGGAAAGAGACTATTAATAATGAATTAGAATGCATATATCAAATCACACTTAGGAACTTATTGATTTGCCACCAGGTGCAAAATCAATTAGTTGAAAATAAATATTTAAAAGAAAACTGAAACCTGATGGGTCTTTGGATAAATTTAAAGTTAAGATTGGTTGCTAAAGGATACAGTCAAAAGAAAGACTTTGATTATTTTGATACATTTGCTCCTGTGATTAGAATTGCATCTATTAGAGTGTTATTTACTTTAACATCTATTCATAAGCTTGTGATACATTAAATGAATGTTAAACTGCATTCTTAAATGGAGAAGTAGAAGAAGAAAATATATGGACAAACCTGAAGGTTGTGTGAAAATTGAAAATGAACATAAAGTATGCAAACTTGTAAAATCTTTATATGGTTTAAAACAAGCACCCAAACAATAGCATGATAAATTTGATTGTTCTTGTTTCCTATGGTTATCAGATTAATAAGGCTGATAAATGTATCTATACTAAATATGAGGATAGTATTGGTGTTATCATATGTTTATATGTTGATAATATGCTTATATTGGTACAAACTTAGAAATTGTAAATGACCAAATCATTTTTATCCTCTAATTTTGACATGAAAGACATGGGTGAAGTTTATATGATATTATGAATTAAAATAATTAGAGATTCTCATCGTATAATGCTTTCACAAGGACACTATAAAGAAAGAATATTGAAAAGATTTGGTAATTTTGACTGCACTCATGTTTTCACATCTTATGATGGCAACATTTACTTAAGAAAGAATAAAAAATAAAGTGTGTCATAATCTGAGTATGCACAAATCATTGGTAGTGTAATGCACTTGGTGAATTATACACGACCTGACATTACTTATGCCATTGGACGACTTAGACGTTACACTCATTGTCCTGATAAGGACCATTGGATAGCATTATATCGAGTGCTAAAGTATCTAAAAGAAACTGTTAATTATACTTTGACATATTGTGATTTTTTTATATTTTAGAGAGATACTCAGATGCTAACTGGATCTCAGATTCTAATGAGTTAAACTTCACAAGTGGATATGTGATCACACTTGGTGGGAGTGTAGTGTCTTGAAAATCATCCAAACAAACTGTCACAGCTCACTCCATTATGGAGTCTGAATTTGTTGCCTTAGAGAAGGCAGAGACTAAAGCTGAGTGGCTCAGGAATCTTTTGATTGATATACCAATTTGGAAGAGACCAACTCCGTCTGTGTCTATTCATTGTGATAACCAAGCTACTGTTACTAGAACTAAGAATAAAATATAAAATACAAAGAGTAGGCATATACGCCTAAGACATAAAATTGTAAAGCAGCTGTTGGATAATGGGATCATACCTCTTGACTATGCGAGATCAGAGCTTAATATAAGTGATCCATTTACCAAACCACTAGGGAGAAAACTACTGGAGAATACATCGAGGGGAATGGGACTCATGTCTATAACAAAGAGTCAAAAATGATAGTAACCCAACTTATGTGATTGATGAACTCATGAAGTAGGTTTATATGGGTAATAACAAACCATTTGTTGACTTGATAATGCACTATCATTATTTTATTATTGAGAAGTCCCTTCCTATGATGTAAATAGTGAAAATTGCAATGTGTAAAGAATGAACATTAGCTCTTAATGGATTATCATAGTCCTTATTGGGTGGTGTGTTTAATTGCAATACACACTTGATGGATCCATCTATATGAGTGTGAAAGTGGGTCGCTTCCTATGATAATGTAGACATATTCTCTAAAGTGCTTATGAATATACAGGTAGGACGCATAGCCGATTCGCGCCAACCCGCTTTGAGCTCGGTTCTAAGAATGATATATGAGTAGTAGGTCAATGATCCATAATTAGGAAGATTGGTTCATAAAAACTTTATGTTTCATCTTCTTCCTGTGGGACACATCTGCATATCTTAGGTAGTGGTTCATAGACCAAAAGTCACCACTATTGAAGCATTGAGTTCTCATGTTACCTTCCTGTAGGCTGTCTAAAAATCACTAATAGACAAGCCATTAAAAGGCAGAGTTTCAGACTCAAGGCGCGTGGGCTCGACACCCGCGTCTCAGCATCAAGGCGCGTGGGCTCGACACCCGCGTCTCAGCATCAAGGCGCGTGGGCTCAACACCCGCGCCTCAACCTCAAGGCGCGTGGGCTCAACACCCGCGCCTCAACCTCAAGGCGCGTGGACTGAAACCCGCGTCTCAGTTATAACCGCCCTGGTTATGGGCCAGTCGCCGCCCACATAGCGGGGAGGACAGCCCCTCATCGTGGAGCATTTTTAGGGGGCACGTTCACCCCCTAGGACCTCTATAAATAGCCTCGTTTGCTATGAGGTCGAGGCAATCAGAGGAGAGTGGCAATTGGCGATCGGCAAGCGACGGGCAATTAGAGATCAGAAGAAAATTAGAAGGCAGAAGGCAATCAGACGACAAGACAGAGACAGGAGAGAGCTCAACTCTTCGTCAAGCTTGCTGCGTACAAGCTACTCTTTGCCTACCTTCTCTTTGAGAGTTTTGGTAGACAAGAGCTGTGCTACTCTTTCTACCAGCCGAAGAGAAGATCCTGACGATCCCGACGGTCATCCGGTCAACGGAGAATAAGATTCACTCTCCACCGCCACACGAAGAAACCAGCATTAAACAAAGGGGGATTCAAGATTCAACATCCTCCCTCCCTTGTAACTGGAAGGAAAAGTTATTTTTGTTGTAATCTTTTCATCTGATTCAAGGAAAATTTTTACAGCATTTCCTCTTCTCTCTTTTCCGGCGCGTACAAGAGATGGCGACTCCGCTGGGGACTACATTTGTCACTGATGAGCAAATCGTGGCGCAGGATGACGTCCTCCGTAAGGGGAAGATGGTCGAATCGCTCATTGTCGAGTTCGACCATGCGAAGTACGAAGAGTTTCTCTCTTCCGGCTCCAAGAGCCCAAAGACCCGCGTCTGCCGCCGGGTCTCGACAGGGAATGGCCCCGAAGCCCGATCTGTGGCTCTCTCGGGCGCCCCTGCTGCCAACTGTGCCAAGCAAGGTGCACGCGCCGACGCCTCTCAGAAGGCCCGCGTGGCCCCAGGCACAACTGCCTTTGCGACCAACCGCGTCGCACAGAACACCCGCGTCAGCATCTCTCAGGAGACCCGCGTGGTTAAAATCTCTGATATTCAGCATCAGGATGTTGTTGGTCTCTCTCCACCACCGCGACGCAACCAGAACGCTGAGCGTCGACAGAGGAGACGCGCGCGCCAGCTGCAAGTTGGAACCTCTGGTTGTCTGACTGAGGCTGGACGCAGCATACAAACTGGCGCCTTGCTCGCGCCCCGCGAAGTCCGCGTTTGGCGGCCCAAACGCGAGATTCCTTCAGTTAGGTCCTCTGAGGACCAACTCACCAAACACCAAGGTGAAGCCTCTGCGCCTTGTCAAGCACAAGAGGCACGCGCCTATAGACGTGGGGCCCAGCAGCCCACTCTCTCTCAAGTGTCTCTGCCCCGACACACCAAGCAGCAACGCGACAGGCGCGTCTTGTCTCAACAAAGACGCCAGACCGCGCTGAACAGCTGCGGCGCGAGAATCGCGTCCCTGAAGCCTGCGTCCAGGTTGTACGGCACATGGATGCCTCCCGTCTTCGACGTTGCGAGGCTAACCTTTTCAATCCCCCTCCCATGGACTTGAGGGATTATTTGACGAAGAAAAGAAATACCAATCAGGCCACTTCGTCGTGTTGCTGCCTGTTGACACTTAAAAAAGACAAGATTCTCATTGGTCCGAACGATGTCTAAACTTGTTGACATTTACAAAAGACAAGGGACAGACGAGCTGAAGACCAGTTTTCACCCACCTCCAAGGGACAGGGAAGCGGTTTGGACTCCACTGATCCAGCAAGCAGAACAGTGAACCCGGATTGTTTCTAAACAGACCTCAGCAGGTCTAAAATGCTAGCATTTAGCATTACATTAGCCCAAGGAGATAGCCTCGTTTGAGAGGCTAGCATCATCCAGAGCATCGCCAGGAAGCTAACTGATAGCTTCGCCGAAAATCCTCTTTTCGGACTTCGCTAGGAATTGCCTCTAGCTCCGCTATAAGCTTCAAAGCGGGCAGCTCCGCTATCAGCCTGCTATGGTCAACCTTTGACCAATCAAAATCTCCTGATGAGATCGGATTCAATCTAATCAAATCCAATCAGGATTCAAATATGGCAGGTGATTGCCGCAATCTCTTGACTCTCTTGAAACGAGTAAGAGGATCAGGGAGAATCTCCTAACAATATGGAAAGGATCAAAACAGATCAACCGACTTGCCATTTTCTAGCTCCGCAGAAGCTATCCTAGCCTCACAGTAAGGCTACTTTCCAGATTCAAACAGATTCGGTTCAATCTGTTTTCATATCTTCAAAAGGGACGATTATACCCTTGCTCTCCCTATAAATAGCCCGTCAGGGGCACAAAGGAGAGAGATCGATCAATCGAGAGAAATCAACAGAGAAGGAGAGATCGATCAACAAGAGGAATCAAGGAGAGACGCATGCATACGGGAGGACTCCACAAGCAGAGGCTTCTTCACAAGGCACCGCGTGCTCTTGAATTCAGAGACTTTTTAGAGAATTGCTTTCTCTAATCAGGGTGTTGATACCCTAACATCGTCCTTCTTCTCAAGGAATCTCCGGAACCAGGCGAGAAGGAATTCCTTATTGAAGGCGATTTTGAGAAGCAGCAAGAGGGTTCTATCAATCCTCTATTCTCTGATTCCCCGAACCAGGCGAGAAGGGAATCTCATCGCTCGCATCGTCAAAGGGACAAAGTGGTCGCGCGCTGACCAGACTCCTATCGGCACATTTTCCCAGAATCTCTGAGGAGATCTACTTGTAATCTTTTGAGAATACTTGTAATTTAGCTCCTCAAACCTTTTTTGTAAGTTTTTCCCCTTTGCAAACATAATGGAAAACAAGATGGCGACTCCGCTGGGGATTGTATTCTCCTCTGCTGAGAATCAAGTGTCGCAATGTGACGAACAGACCTTCGGGTCTATCTCTGAATTCAGAAAAGCCGGTGCAGCCAGATCTTCTCTGGCTAAATCTTCAAGCAAAGTCTCTGCGGAGACGGAAAAGGTTCTCTGCAAACCTGCCGCAGTTCTCTGGCGCAACAAGGAAACATGCCCGCAGCCCAGATCCTGCACTTCTGAGAACCTGGTCATCCAGATCGATCAAGGAAGATTTGAAGAAGTCCTCTCTGGGGGTGGCCTGATGCTTCGAGCACGGAAGCACAGGAAGGTCTTCATGGCCAGGTTTCAAATCAGAAACCAGAGGCAGAATCTTGCCAGCACCCTACAGCTCCGCTTGTGGCTATTCAGGTTCCTTGCGAACCTAGGCGTCCCCCGTCAAGGCTGATATGGAAGCCTAAACAGGAGTCTTCAACCGAAGCTCTCGGAGTAGTCATGCCGAGACTACGCCTCTCCCACGAAGAAAAGGGTAAGATGCCCATCTGCCCTGACGATGCTGCCAGCCATGAAGTCACGACGGCAATCATACCGTCACTTGAATCAAAGGCAGCAAAGCCTCATGTCAGCCTCGCTCGTACAAGCGAAGCTATTGTACCACAACGAACTCACTGGGTTCGCGGCCGCAAGGCTAGGACCGCAGTGTTATCTGAGGTTGATCCCCTTCGCAGCAGAATAGCGGGCAAAGCACCACAGCGTGCTCCGCTCCCCGATTCATCAGGCACTAAGCTCGCACCTGTCGGCGAAGCTAGCGCCAAAGTACTATTCAGTACTAATCCCTTCTGCAGGGATAAGAAGAACGGAGCATCATCCCTTGTACGCTCCAGAAAGGCCTCTCCACGGGGTTGTTCAGGCTCTGTTGAGCCTAACCTGCGACAATTCTTGGCAAACAAGCTGGAATTGGAGTCTCTCCAAACCACTTCCCCTTGTTGTCGAAGAGGATGCCGACTTGTGACAATCCATTCAGCCCATTGTCGGCAATATCCAATCAAGGTGGCACCTCCGCGCCGTCAATCGGTGTTTGACCGGTTGTCCGCACATGCCATGAAGAGACATCATGAAAGGAGTGCTTCGCGAGGCCCAGCCTTCGCATCCGTCAACATGACCGGAAGAGGACGAGAGCAACACAGGGAAGGTCATATATCTGATGATACCCCTTTCGGCTCCCCAGATCCAGATTATAGCCCGGGCTTAGGTGAAGTCTTGGTGCGCGAAGAAGGTGTTTTCCGAAACACCAGATCCAGGGTAGCGATACCCTATAATTATGAACCGCCTTCTTCCTCAAAGGCCCTGATCTCGCCACAGTCCAGGCGATCACCCCAATCATCTGATGGAGAAGAAGAAGACAGCGGGTATGCCTCTTCAGTAACGGTCAGTTCTGTGCGAACGGACAAAGCATCGGTTAATATGGCCGATAACGCCAATGACGACCTTCGTCAGCATTTGGAAGCTCAGGAGCAGACCTCTAGAACTCAGCAAGAGGCCCTGGACAATATTCAACAGATGCTCGCTCAGCTCCTCAGCAACCGGAATGATGATACCGGGAGCAATCATGAGGAGGGACATCTCAGCAATGATCCGCCCAAGACGGAGAAATCTAAGGGAGGCTCTTCCCTGGATGCCGAAGTCCTTAAAGGCCTTCAAGCTCAAATCGCATCCCTAGCTCAGAGGGATGAATTAAAGAAGGTAGGGGCAGTCCGTCCTTATCCGCTGGAGTGGGATTCGGTGCCATATCCGCCAAAGTTCAAACCACCAACGTTGCATACGTATGATGGTAAGAGCTCGCCCAATCAGCACATCTACTATTTCCGGTCCCAGACCGGTAATGTTCTAAACAACGACGCCATCATGGCTAGGTTGTTCATCGGCACCTTGAAAGGGGTGGCATTCGACTGGTTCCGAAGCCTTCCTCAGGACTCTATCAATTCCTGGATCGACCTGGAAACTCGGTTCCTCTCTCGCTTCTATGAGGATGATACCGAAGTGACCATGGACAAGCTCCTTTCCACTGTACAGAGGAAAGGCGAATCTGTCCGTGAATACATTGAGCGGTTCAGAAATCTATCTCTGATGTGCCCGGCAGGGATGCCATTACCCATGCTCTTACAGACATGCAGGCACAACTTCTTGGATCAAGTAGAAGTCCGCATGGGGGCTGTCAAAGCCCATACTTGGAAGGAATTGGTCGAACAAGCTGAGATAGCCGAGAAATCGGCTAAAAAGTTCGAGCCATCCGCCCCTAGGAGCAAATGGGGCGCGAACAACAAAGGGCGCAGCGATCTCCCGCAGTCTTCCCAAGCTAAAGGGAAGGAGATTATGTCCGTCGAGCTGACCGGGGACATGCAGTCAAAGGCCAAGAAGAGCGGCGTCAACAGCCAAGAGCCCAAGTTTCCTCCGAAGCAGTACTCCTTCAGAGATGACCAGGTGGTCACGATATTCCATCTACTCCACAAAGGGAACAAAATGAAGCTACCGGATGCTCGGCGTCCCAATGAGATAGGGCGTACAAACGACCCTAAATACTGCCTCTACCACAGGATGATCCACCATCCTACTGACAAGTGCTATGTTCTCAAGGATAGAATTCAAGCTTTGGTCGACGCCGGAGTCCTCACATTGAAGACGGAACAGAAGAAAGTCACTGCCAATATGGTGACTCTTGAGTTCGGCACTGCCCAGAAGGTCACAGTTCCTGACGGGACCTATCCAGCCCCCACACCGCGGTTGGAAGTCAGGCATCCTCCAGCCATGACTCAATACAACAAGGGTCTCGTCCCTTTGACATTGGAGACAGGGGAAGTTATGTGGATACACCCTGACCTCGTCTAAGACGTACAGCGGACGTCGAAGGACTCCAGCAAAAAGGGCAAGTCCTGCAATGTCATCTCTGTCCTGCCAGATGATGGTAATCTTACTTCGGCTTCCCTCAGCGATTCAGAAGAAGAGAAGCATGCCTGTACAGCGCAGGCAGATGCACCTCAACAGGCAGGCACCCGGTCTGGAAAATCATACTTAAGGCAGCATGACAAGTCTACTGACGAGATACAACAGCAAACGACGTCAGTACCAATGCCGGCATCCACTCCAGTCCTGACCAAAGGGAAGGAGAAGCCTAAGGAAGTGCGGTTCGACCATGTGTTGAAGAAACCGCCAGGCCAAGGGTTAGCCACGCTCTTTCGCTTTGATATATTGGCCCATTTAGCCAATATCCCGGCTCGTATCACAATACACGAGCTCCTTCGTCTCTCTAAAGAGACAAGAGAGGCACTCAGAGATGCGCTGGCTGATTCGGAGTCCTTTCTGACATGCATGCCTGAGGTCCTTGGTGACGAGATGCAGCCTTCCTGCTCAGAGTGCCATCACGCACAATCCAAGGTGCCTGCTATTACCTTTACGGCGGAAGATATGCTTCTCAAGGACAACAAGCATGATCGACCTCTGTACTATACCGGATATATCGGTTCCACATGCATTGAAAGAGTACAAGTCGATCCGGGGTCTGCACTCAGCATCATCCCAAAAGACTCCTCTATTTCCTCGGCATACCATTGTACAGGTTGTCCGCAACCACCACTACAATATATGGTTTCAACGCCGGGAGCAGCCATCCGCTTGGAAAGATTCGACTCCGCTGTAGAATCGGAAGCCTGAAGTCAGAGGTGACATGCTATGTCATTGATGCTGACACATCATACAACCTGCTACTAGGACGACCTTGGATCCATGCCAACTGGATCGTTCCTTCCACTCTCCATCAGTGCTTCAAGTATGTTGAAGATGATGCGACAGTACGAACTGTCTTCGCTGAAAGCAACCCTTTAAGGGGGTGGAAAACTACTTCACTGATGCTCTCCTATATCAAGAGGCTAGTGGAACGCCGGGAGAACCATTGCCAGACGATGATGAAAGTGGCAATGAGGCAGATTCGGAATCTGAAACGGGCATGCCGGCCATTCTGATTGGCGAGCCAATTGTAGCATGCTTTAATGATCCCCGATGTAAGATCCCTTCTGATGAGGAAGGCGAATGGATAATTAATGATAATATTTCTTTTGATTATCCTGCGAGCATCGAGTCGATTAAATCCATTATGGATGGCTCTCTTCATATGCCCGTACATGAGTCGAGTGTGGCTAGTACATCCGTGGAAGCCATAGAAGGGGCCACGCTGGTAGTCCCTCCGTCCAAGCAAGGTCAGTCGCCGATAATCTTCGGCAAAGTCCGGCCAGGGAGATCCTCAACTACAGACTCAAGCTCAGAGTCGGATGCTCCACAGTTCTTTCATTACGCGCCATCAGCGCGCCATATTATGAAGAAGATGGGTTACAACCTGAAGCAGGGAGCGGGCCTAAACTTCGGAAAAGGAAGACGCAGCTTGATGCGTAACTCCGTCCCAAGAGGGAAACCTGCAAATTACTATGATAGTACACGCAGGGGGTTGGGTTATGTTACATCCACATCATCAACAACGGTTCAGGACAAAGGCGATGGATCGATCCCATCACAGTCGGCCTCATCCTCCGAATGGGACTCTGATGTCAGCATAGGAGGAATATTCGAAAGCCTCATGACTTCAAGCAGTCAGTTGGAACCCGCAGAGGTTGCCAATGAGGAATCATGGGCCCAGCAATTAAGTCTCCAATGGGAAAAGCGGTTTGAGCTGCGCGAGCCGCCTACCGAAGACAAGGTGATCCAGGTCAACTTGGGTAGTCAAGATCACCCCAAGCCTATTTTCATAAGTGAAAGCTTATCACTCATCGAAAAGGAAGAACTGATAATACTCATAAAAGAGTATATAGATGTTTTCGCCTGGAGCTATGAAGACATGCCGGACTTGATCCACAAGTCGCTATGCACCGTCTAAACATCAAGCCCGACGTTAAGCCAGTCAAGCAGCAACAACGTCGGTTCCGCCCAAACATCATGGAGGCTATTGAAGCCGAAGTTCATAAGCTCATTGCTTGTGGCTTCATCCGGGAGGAACAACATCCAGATTGGGTGGCTAACATAGTCCCCGTCCTCAAGAAGAATGGGAAAATACGAATCTGCATCGACTACCGTGATCTCAATACGGCCTGTCCCAAAGATGAATTCCCACTGCCGATCACCGATGTCATGATCGACAACACATGCGGATTCGAGAGGATGTCTTTCATGGACGGCTTCTCAGGGTACAACCAGATCAAGATGTATCCTGATGACGAGAAGCATACTTCTTTCCGAACGCCATTGGGGGTATACTGCTACACTGTAATGCCCTTCGGACTGAAGAACGCCGGAGCAACCTACCAGCGGGCGATGAGCATGATCTTCCGCGACCATCTCCGAAAGACGGTGGAATGCTATGCTGACGACATTGCCGTCAAAAGCCGCAGCAAAATTGAACATCTTCGCGATCTGAGAACGATGTTCGACATAATGCGGGCTCATCAGCTGAAAATGAACCCGACAAAATCTTTCTTGGGAGTGTCCAGTGGCAAATTCCTTGGGTTCATTGTCACATCAAAAGGGATCTATCTGGACCCAGACAAAGTCAAAGCCATACAGGACATGCATCCACCGAGGAACCTCAAAGAGCTCCGAGGCTTGCAAGGCAGATTAGCCTACATCAGAAGATTCATAGCAAATCTTTCGGGCCGTTGCCAGCCCTTTACCCGTCTCATGAAAAAGGGTACTGCCTTCATATGGGACCAAGCTTGTCAAGAAGCTTATGAAGACATTAAAAGGTATCTCACAAAACCTCCGGTCTTAGTGGCCCCTACATCAGGGAAACCATTCTTGCTTTATGTAAAAGCTCTGGACTATTCCCTCGGCGCCCTCCTCGCTCAAAAGGACGACAATGGCCACGAGCAGGCCATTTATTATCTGAGCAGGACTCTCATAGGAGCGGAATCTCGCTACAATCCTATTGAGAAAGAATGTTTAGCTCTCGTCTTCGCTGTCCAGAAGACGCGACATTATTTGGTTGGCCAAACCATACATGTCATCTCCAGGGTGAACCCTTTACGTCTTCTCATGACGAAGCCAGGGTCGCTGAATTCAAGGTTGGCTAAATGGGCACTCCTGTTGTCTCAATACGACATGACCTTTACTCCTCAGAAGGCAGTTAAAGGCCAGGCCCTTGCAGAGTTCTTAGCTGCTCATCCAGTTCCAGAACATTCAAAACTTCACGAAGACATCCCTGATGAAGTCTTCGAGTCTAATGCAACCTCAGCAGAGGAAGTGTGGCGGATGTTCTTCGACGGAGCATCGCGGATGGGCCCAAAGGGAAAATTATTGCCGGGGTGGGGGTTGTGTTCATCTCCCCACAGGATCATATCCTTCCCAGAGCATTCTCCTTGACAGAATCATGCTCTAATAATGTAGCGGAATACAATGCTCTGCTCATCGGTCTCCAGCTCGCTCATGGAATGGGGGTACGCTACCTTGAAGCTTATGGCGATTCAAAGCTGATCATTAGCCAGGTAAAAGGCGAATATGAAGTCCGCCATGAGGACTTGGTGCCTTATTATCATACAGCCATCGAATTGGCTAGCTTATTTGAAGGCTTCTACATCGGGCATGTGTCCCGATCTCAAAATACCAAGGCGGATGCTCTCGCTGCATTAGCGACAACGCTAGCCTTACCGGCCGACACCGAGTATCACCTCACAGTCGCAACCCGGCATCTCGTATGCTCTAAGCATATGCTAAGGATCCAAGAGGTCCATAATGTCTCCGTGGATCTTGAGCCGAGGGATTGGCGCTTCCCTCTCATTGACTACGCTCTGCACGGTCTGCTTCCAGACGATCCCAAAGAAGCGGCGTCCATCAGACGAAGGTCGCTCCGTTTCTACTATGATCCCACTTTGAAGACACTCTACCGTCGTTCATATGACGGTGTCCTCCTCCGTTGTCTCTCTCATTCGGAGGCACAGGAAGTGCTTAAAGAAGCACATGATGGCATTTGCGGAGCTCACCAGCCGGGTCCAAAGCTTAAAGACAGGCTGCACAGACTTGGGTACTACTGGCCGACCATGATGGCCGATGCCACCCAATATGCACGAAGGTGTAAGGCGTGCCAGGTCCATGCAGACTTCATACACCAACCTTCGGAGTTACTCCACCCTACTGTTGCTTCATGGACATTTGAAGCATGGGGAGTCGATGTCGTAGGGCCAATCAGTCCCTCTTCGACAAGAGGTCACCGGTTTATCCTGGCAATAACCTATTACTTCTCAAAATGGGCAGAGGCCACACCGTTGGCCGAAGTTAAAACCTCCAATCTGGTTAGCTTCATCAAACACCATGTCATCCATCGATTTGGTGTACCCAGACGGATCATCCATGACAATGGTCCCCAATTCGTAAGCCAAGGGGTCTATCGGTTCTGCGATAAATACCGAATTCAGAATGTGGCTTCAACCGCCTACAATCCTGCCGCCAACGGCTTGGCAGAGGCATTTAACAAGACAATCATCAAGCTGCTCAAGAAGTTTGTCTCCTCGAACAAGCGAGATTGGGACGAAAAGCTCGGTGAATGCCTTTGGGCCTACCGGACTACGGTTCGGACACCGACAGGCAATACGCCTTTCTCCCTGGTATATGGGTGCGAAGCGGTCATCCCATTGGAAATCCAGGTGCCATCATTGCGGGTAGCCCTGACTACTAAGATAACATCAGAAGACAATGATCGCTTGCGTCTTCAAGAGCTCGAAGCCCTGGACGAAAAGCGGCTGCAAGCTCAGCAACACATCGAGCTATATCAGGCTCGGATGTCAAAAGCCTTCAATAAGAAGGTCAAGCAGAGAGTCTTCCACAAAGGAGACCTAGTCTTAGCCGTCAGACGACCGATGATTATGACGCACAAGACCAAAGGCAAATTTCAGCCTAAATGGGAAGGACCGTTTGTGATAGAGACAGTCTATTCAAACGGAGCATACCGCCTTACAACTGCAGATGGCGACCTCCTCATGATGCCGATCAATGGCAAGTTCTTAAAAAAGTACTATCCTTAATCAAGGATCCTCCCCTCGATCAAGTTAACATTACACCTCTGATCGAGATCCGCGCGTCCGGAATGCGCACAAAGAGAGCCTCTCTCTTTCTCCAAGCATATCAAACCTGTTGATAGCTAGGGTTTGCTTAAAATCCCAAGGGACCTGCTCCCACTTGATTCCCTCGTTTCTCCCCGAGATAACGAGACCTCCAAAATCACCTACCAATTCTCATCCATAGAATGGTAGGACCACATATATTCCGCTGTTATGTTAACATTAAACCTATGACAGCAATCCCCTCGTTTCTCCCCGAGATAACGAGACCTCCAAAATCACCTACCAATTCTCATCCATAGAATGGTAGGACTACATATATCCCGCTGTTATGTTAACATTAAACCTATGACAGCAATCCCTCGTTTCTCCCCGAGATAACGAGACCTCCAAAATCACCTACCAATTCTCATCCATAGAATGGTAGGACTACATATATCCCGCTGTTATGTTAACATTAAACCTATGACAGCGATTCCCTCGTTTCTCCCCGTGAAAACGAGACTATTCCCAAACTCCATTGCTATGAGCTTAGTGGCGTCTCAATTGGTTACGTCATCGCGACCTCTGAACCAGTAGACAGCTAAGTCTCAATCTTGAGCCCTGTTGACATTTACAAAAGACAGGTCTCGATACTCGTTGACATTTACAAAAGACGAGTATCACCTATTTTGAGCTTGTTGACATTTACAAAAGACAAGTCTCAACCCGAGCCCTGTTGACATTTACAAAAGACAGGTCTCGATACTCGTTGACATTTACAAAAGACGAGTATCACCTATTTTGAAGCTTGGTGGCTTCTCAACCAGTTATGTCATTGCGACCTCTAAACTGACAGATAGCCAAGCTTCATCTACCATTGAACTTAGCGCGTCTCAATTGGTTACGTCATCGCGACCTCTGAACCAGCAGACAGCTAAGTCTCAATCCCGAGTCCTGTTGACATTTACAAAAGACAGGTCTCGATACTCGTTGACATTTACAAAAGACGAGTATCACTCATTGTTGAGCTTGGTGGCTTCTCAACCAGTTATGTCATTGCGACCTCTGAACTGGCAGATAGCCAAGTCTCATCTACCATTGAACTTAGCGGCGTCTCAATGGTTACGTCATCGCGACCTCTGAACCAGCAGACAGCTAAGTCTCAATCCCGAGTCCTGTTGACATTTACAAAAGACAGGTCTCGATACTCGTTGACATTTACAAAAGACGAGTATCACTCATTGTTGAGCTTGGTGGCTTCTCAACCAGTTATGTCATTGCGACCTCTGAACTGGCAGATAGCCAAGTCTCATCTACCATTGAGCTTAGCGGCGCCTCAATTGGTTACGTCATTGCGACCTCTGAACCAGCAGACAGCTAAGTCTCAATCTCGATGCTTGCTGACATTTACAAAAGGCAAGTATCTCCCCTTTTAGCCCCGCAATGGGCTAACCTCGAGACTGGCAACATCTCAATTGGTTATGTCATTGCGACCTCTGAACCAACAGACAGCCATGCCTCATTATCCAAACAAACAAAGACGACAAAAGAAAGAATTTTTATTAAATTTCAAAAGGATGGGATACATGGAGGAGCCTATAGGCGTACATGATAAGATCGGATCCGATCTCCAAGCGAAGCTAGCCTCGTCCTCCTGTCATCAGCAGCCTGGGCCAGCGCCTGTGATCTTAGCTCAGCCTCATCGAAGTCCACCGCCTGAGCCAGACGAGCCTCGACCTCCGCCAAAGTCGCCCTCTGTGACGACTTCTGCGCCGCCAGTTCCTCACTTCGAGCCCTGAGCTGCTTAAGCCGCGCAGACTCTTCATGACGCATCTGTGTAGCCTTGGATAAGAGGAGATTTGCCTTCCGGATCATCTCTTCAGCCCTCTTAACCTTATCTTCAGCATCAAGAAGAGCAGTGTTGGAAGCGTCAATTGCACTCCCAACCTCTGCCTCCTCTGTCTCCAAGGACCTCAAGTCAGTGGAGATAGCCTCAGCAGCCTCTTGAGCGGCGAGCTGAGCCTCGCGCCTCTGGGCGACAAGATGTGAGAGCCGTTCATCAGCCAAAGACGCTGCGTCTGAACTATAGAGGCGGCGCCATTCCTCCACGTCCTTCTCAAGGTCGTCTACCAGGAGCTCTAAAGCAGCAGCTTGATGGTACCCCTCAAAGTCCCGGATACACTCAATGCCACGGGAGAGGACCATCTTCAGCTTCGAGAACGGCACAGGCGAGCCCTTCAAGACGAGACCGATAGTCTGCTCCAAGCTGTTATAGAAGCTGTCGACCAGATTACCGATGAAGTCATTCTCAGCTTCATCAACCCTTGAGGCAACCTCGGAACAATCTACTATCCCAGTCGACACCGCCGCAGAAGAAGAAGCGGGAACATCGACAGCAGCAGGGCAAGCCAAAGGCGACCTCGGCGGAGTCCTCAGCGACACCAGCACGCCAGCCACCGCGGAGGTAGGACTGGCAACCACCTCCTGAGCAACAGGCTCAACCACCAGCGTTGGAGAGGTAGGGCTCACAATCACCCTCAATACCGTATTCGGCAAAACAGTCTGCACCTCACTCGTTGATGTAACTGGAAGTGAGGATACCTCCGGGACTGCCGCCCCTTCAACCTCAGGACCTTCCGCTGATTTGGGCTGATAAAAAGGCAGGTCGCCATACAGCGCATCCAACACAGCAGCGTCTGCCCCGGTCGAAGCGCTCATATCGCCCTTGACCCTTCAGGGAAACCCGCCGCTTCTTTCGAAGCTGATGCACTTTGGGACGAATACCTGCAACAAAACCAAGGTCAAAAAGGAGACGCAGCGAACAGGCGAGGACCAAGAGATCTTAGTCTTACCGAAGGCCGATGTCACCTCGTCAGCCATATCAGAATCCAGGGGTCCCATCGGAAAGTTCTTACCAGACTCAACGCGGATAACCGGCCCGCTCGCCGATTCCTCCGCAGACCACCCGATAGAGCTGGAGGCCATAGGACTTCCTTTAGAAGTCCCAGCGCCCGACGGGCCAATGTCGGCCGCATCACCTCCAGATTCCTCCGAGCGAGTAAAGGAACCAGCTGCAGCTCCATAAGCAAATAGAGGATCATAATGGTCCCCTTGCTCCCCATGCTCCTCAGCTCCTGCAACAAAAAGCAAATGATGAGTTATTTAAAGTGCGCTGAAGGCATATTATATGGAGGCCAATCTTACCAGTAGTCGGTTCAGCAACCGACGGCTCAGCCACTAATGGAGCAGCAGAAGGAGGCGCAGCAGAAGGCTCACCCTCTACCACGATGGTAGGAGTCTGGCGACGGGGCCTCTTCGCCGACGACTTCCTACGGGATCCACTCCCACGCTTCCTTTTGAAGTGGACATCAGAGTCCTCTTCCTCCACTTCCTCCACATGTTGTGAGGGAGCTGTCCCCACTACACCAGATCCGGCTTCACGAGCATCAGCTTCATGGGCATCAACCCTCATCCTCGCCTCGAAGCAAGGGCTCCCCGCATCAGAAGCCCCGCTGTCATCTACTGCGATGAACTCCTCTATGCCAGGAACACGGACTCATTTGCCCTCCATCTTATCGGAAGCCTTCTGCCTCATCCGATGAGAAATTAACCTCACACCCGAACGGTTGGCATTAAACCTAGCAAGTGTAGAGTTCGAGGCCGCATACCATTGGCAGAAACACAGGGTCGTCCAAAGGCCGGGATCCCTCAGCGGCGTGCGCAGCCACGCTCCAGTGTCATCCGCGGTAAAAAACCGCCAAGCACGAGCCCCATCAATGAGGCTCCCCATGAAAGCCAGGTCCGGATTGGGGTTGCCCACGTACAACTGGTCATACCCAAATTGGCGGGCAAACCGGCTCAGGACGTAGGGCTCCAGGTAGCAGGTATTCTCACTCCTGTACAGCAAATGCGAGGGCCGGATACAGACCAGCCACTCGAAAACACCCCGACTCATGGGAGACTGACCTGATTCCACATCACGGAATTCCTCGTTGTATCCTGCACCCCGCAGGCGAGGAAAACAACGGAACAGGCTATAAGCGTCATAACGACGCACTAACTTACGGGCCTCGGCCACATAAGTTTTCTGCCACGAACGGCCTTCAAAGCGACAGAGAAGCGCCGTTTGAACACCCTGCGGAGGGTCTTCCCCAGCTCCAATCAAACTGGGACAGTGCAAGGCGAACCACGCCATCAAGTAGGTGTACGGTAAACCTACCCTAGGATTGGGTCCGTCACAAGGCAGGACGGCACCCTTCCCTCGCCTTGACGCCATTGGCCTACAGAAAGCCTCCGTCAGTGCACGAAGGCCCCTCTGAATACAACACACCATGGCCGGGAGAAGACCCAGACGGTGGCCATGAACCAAGCGGACGGCAGGCAGCAGCACAGTCGGGTGGACGATGTCACCCGAAGAAGAAGGCACGACACACTTCTTTAACCAGATGGTTAAGAAGCCGGCCAGCAACGCCTTGCGAGACATAGGCCGACGGGCCTGATGGTGAAAGCTCCGAAGAACATCACCCTTCCCAAGAGGACCATCATCTTCTGCCACGACGATGTCCTTTTCAGCATGCACCTCCATCCTTGCCAAGATGTCTTCTTCAGCAACTCCGCAATGAGCTGCCTCAGGTGCACTAGTCATATCTGGGAACAAGTAGTTCCCCCAGCTCTTCAAGCTCTTCGAGCTACCCTTGCCACCAGTATGGATGCTGGAGCAAATGTGCAAATGGCACATCAGTTCCCGATATGTCTCGAGCAGAGCAGGCTCCTGCTTCTCCAGAATAGCCAGCTCCGCCTCACAGGGAAAGTACTCTTCGTATGGAAGAGACCCGAAGGGCAAAGCAGAGATCTCCCGCATCTCATGTAGGGCCATGCCCAACTCACCAACTGGGGTGAAGAAAGTCCCCGAGGCCGGGCAATACAACTCAAGGATGGCGTAGAAGCACGCCACCTTCATCTCGATGCCGTAGCAGGTCGCCCTGACGGCCTCATTGAGGTTTAACCTCTCTAAGTCCCCCTCAAAATGGGTGAGGATATAGTTGGTCAACTCCGCCCACCACGATCTAGGAGGGTGGACCCAACCGGGAGTCCTGAAATCGGTGGCGGGGTAGTTCCCGTCAACTTCGCAGAACTGAGTGCCAAAGGTCGGCGCCGCAGCTGGGTTCTCTCCTACTGGAAGGTCCCGCGATACCTTCCCAGGGTATAGTCCCATTATGCTACGAGGATGGCCCGCCCTCGAGTAGCCGGACTGGAATGTCAACCTCACGACACTTACAGACTCGGCGTTTAGGCTCACGCCCCACGCCATCTTCCGAGCCTGAGTCGCGCTCGCGAAGGAAGACAAAGCAAAATGCCGCTTAGAGGACGGGAGATAGAATCTCTCGCCGTCCAACTGGAAGATCCACTGGCCTTCACCGGCCTGCAGCTGGCGATCGGGATCTGGTGCAGCATCCCCGAACATGAAGTCAGGCTTTCTGTAAGCCTGATGGTCGATATCTTCAAATGGAGCCGTAGTCAAGATGCTCCGCATGGCCTGCGGACCACCGCCCTGAATGAGCGTATCCCGTACAAGGGAGCTCGGCTCGCTGAACAATGAAGCCTGCCCATAGAACTGCAAGCTGATGCTTCCGCCTGCTCGACTGGCTACACCGAACAGACTGTTCTGGAGGCCGGAGGCGTAATGTACTGTAAAAACAGAAATGAGCTATGATTAGTTCACCAATCAAGTGGATGCGAAAGCTTAAAAATTCACTAAGGCATAGCCTCGCCCAGCAAGCAGGGCCTGCAAGGCGGTAGCTTTGAAAAAGCTTCACTTCGTGGATAAAACTGTATCTTTGCAGAAAATATCCAAAGCGCCAGCTTCGCTTAAAGCAGGAAGTGACATAGCCCTAAGGGCTGACGTCATCAAAGGGGCATTATGGTCAAAAGTCATCATGACTGAGAGGACTTATTCAAGTCCTTCTCCTCAAACAGTACGGAGATGGCCCAAGTTATGGCTTCGTGCGAAAGCCCAAAGAAGAACCGTTCAGTTCTTACTTCCCTGGTGCAAGCAAAATAGGGAAGTTGAAGGGAAACGAGTTCCCTGATAAGGACAGATCATATTTGATCGTCCTGATGGCCGAGTATCGGCTCCAAAAGATGGAGACCACTCTCTAATCAGACAGGAAAATTTCTTACCGGTGATCGGTCGCTCGATGACCGGAGGAGGAACGCCCTCCGCCACAGAAGTCGCCACTTCTTTTCCCGCTCTCTCTTGGGCGCCATTGAAGGAATGCAAGAGTGCTCAAAGTACTCTAAAGCAAAGGAGGAAGAAGAAGAGGAAGAGATAGAAAGTTCTCTAAAAATAAAGGGAGATCTTCCCATATTCAGCCCAATCGGGCTGTTATAGGCCAATCAGCGCCTGAAACGAGGCCTCGAAAAAAGGCCCATGCCGCCATTTCGAATTAATTCGAAACAGCGCCCGAAGCGCCTTCCCGAGAAGCGCCGGTTCAGCTCTACTAAGAGTTAACTTCGCACTAGTGCAAAAGTGCGGACTTTGCACAATCCTTCAAGGGCTTCGCTGAAAGGCCTACCTTAGCCCTCTAAAAAGCGTGCTGCTCGCGAGACATGCCAGTCTCGCGAAGATCATTCGAAGAAAGGACTATGTCCTTAGCTCCGCACACAGTTTAGCCCAGCAATGGCCAAACTCTCAGTGAAAGCAAGCAAAAATCAGATGATCAGACGATGAACTTTCATTGATTCAAAAGCAAGGGTACATTGATATTACATCAAAGTTGTGTTTCATACAAACACATTCAGTTGCCCAACAAGATCATTTGAGGCATACAAGCGGTTTTATCTGCTCCCAGGCCAGACCAACGGGACAGGAAGGGCCTTCCTCCTGCATAAGGCTGTAATCAGTGGTACCACAAGGACACGGTCATTTTTCTCCACAAAATGGCAGTCTTGCCAGGCCATTTTTGTTGAAGCCTGGCAATAAAGCTTATCGCCGCCAACACATCAGATCACCTATAATGGGAACTAGTTTTGATGCCACGGATCTGACGGGTGTGAGGCCCGCTCCCCTGAAGTGGATCGTCCCCGACAAAGGCCACCAAAGTTGAAAGTCGGCAACGATGTCAGTGATCTCACTGATCACCTCCGACGAAGCGGCGGCCAGCCTCACCTCAGAACGAACCATCTCGGGTAAGAGGCTGCCAACAGCCCCTGGGACGCGCATTCGCTGCCCCGAATTGTTCCTCCTGCTTAAAAGTAAAGCTTTAACCGGGGAAGCATAAGGCAATTTTATGGCTTCTTCCATCAAGTCACCAGACTGACAAGCATAGCTCACTGCAAGGCAAATTGGAGCAGGTTAACGGTCAAGCACAAAAAGAGCTGTAAAAATACTAAGTCAGATTCTTCGGCGGCAAGGTAATCCAACTTCAGTCAAGGCAGAGGATAAGCCTCGCCTGCACGGCAATCATGGGCTGGTTCAGCAAACGCCAAGTCCTAGCCTCGCCTATACGGCAAAGTCAGACTGATCTTGTGAAGAACAGTCTCAACCTCACCAATATGGCAAGACTGGCTCAACTATTGAAGAAGCCAAGTCCCAAGTCCTGCCTGCGCAGCGGACTTAACAAGCAACGATCTTTCACTGATCAAGCCAAGATGATAGCTTCACAGAAAGCTATGATGAGATCCTTCTCTGCAGCAGCCAATTGCAAGATGAAGAACAAGGGAAGCTAATCCCTGAAGCGAGCTGCCAAAGCTAAATCAAGGGAGATGAGTTCCCTAAAAGCAGTGAAGTCTTTGAATGATCAAGACTTACTGGTCCTTGGCCGGTTAGACAACCAGAGCGGGTTTTCCCACTAATTCAGAGATCTGGGTATCTCTCACAACCAAGAGAAGAGAAGAAAGGTAAGGCATTCTCTTCAGAGGACCTCAAGTGTCCTATTTATAGGCCCCATGGCCTGAGTGCGATCACCTCAAGCGTGGAAGCACGAGCGCATTCAAGGCATTTACTGCGCCTTGATGGAAGGGACGGTTTTCCCTTGGAACCGTGCAAAGGGAGAAACGTCTCCCTCATAAAAGGCACTTATGGCGCCTTGAATAAAGGGAATATCCTCCCTTGGAAACGTACAAATCGGAGAACATCTCTCTCGATTGGCACGAAAGAAGGAATGATCCTCCTCGTAACCGCCCCACGGCCGTTGGCTTTGAAAAGGCAACAGGAGTTCCAAAGCGAACTTATTTCTTGGAAGCCCAGATACGGAGCTACCCCGACGCGAAGCTACTCGCGAACCAGTGCAATTCTTCGGCGAATTCATCCAAAGCAGGATTGAAGGCGAAGCTGAACTCAACCATCATGGCGACGTTCATACTCCACATACCATCACAGTAGTTCAAAGTGTTCAAAGTCTGAGCTATTGCAGACTCTCGAAAACTTTGAAGGGGGTCTTGTTGACACTTAAAAAAGACAAGATTCTCATTGGTCCGAACGATGTCTAAACTTGTTGACATTTACAAAAGATAAGGGACAGACGAGCTGAAGACCAGTTTTCACCCACCTCCAAGGGACAGGGAAGCGGTTTGGACTCCACTGATCCAGCAAGCAGAACAGTGAACCCGGATTGTTTCTAAACAGACCTCAGCAGGTCTAAAATGCTAGCATTTAGCATTACATTAGCCCAAGGAGATAGCCTCGTTTGAGAGGCTAGCATCATCCAGAGCATCGCCAGGAAGCTAACTGATAGCTTCGCCGAAAACCCTCTTTTCGGACTTCGCTAGGAATTGCCTCTAGCTCCGCTATAAGCTTCAAAGCGGGCAGCTCCGCTATCAGCCTGCTATGGTCAACCTTTGACCAATCAAAATCTCCTGATGAGATCGGATTCAATCTAATCAAATCCAATCAGGATTCAAATATGGCAGGTGATTGCCGCAATCTCTTGACTCTCTTGAAATGAGTAAGAGGATCAGGGAGAATCTCCTAACAATATGGAAAGGATCAAAACAGATCAACCGACTTGCCATTTTCTAGCTCCGCAGAAGCTATCCTAGCCTCACAGTAAGGCTACTTTCCAGATTCAAACAGATTCGGTTCAATCTGTTTCCATATCTTCAAAAGGGACGATTATACCCTTGCTCTCCCTATAAATAGCCCGTCAGGGGCACAAAGGAGAGAGATCGATCAATCGAGAGAAATCAACAGAGAAGGAGAGATCGATCAACAAGAGGAATCAAGGAGAGACGCATGCATACGGGAGGACTCCACAAGCAGAGGCTTCTTCACAAGGCACCGCGTGCTCTTGAATTCAGAGACTTTTTAGAGAATTGCTTTCTCTAATCAGGGTGTTGATACCCTAACATCGTCCTTCTTCTCAAGGAATCTCCGGAACCAGGCGAGAAGGAATTCCTTATTGAAGGCGATTTTGAGAAGCAGCAAGAGGGTTCTACCAATCCTCTATTCTCTGATTCCCCGAACCAGGCGAGAAGGGAATCTCATCGCTCGCATCGTCAAAGGGACAAAGTGGTCGCGCGCTGACTAGACTCCTATCGGCACATTTTCCCAGAATCTCTGAGGAGATCTACTTGTAATCTTTTGAGAATACTTGTAATTTAGCTCCTCAAACCTTTTTTGTAAGTTTTCCCCCTTTGCAAACATAATGGAAAACACTGCCAACGGCTCATCCATATGCTCTCTGAGTGCCGTTGCGGATCAGGCGTGCACCAGCAGTTTTTAGTCAGACAGCTGACCCTAATTCCCCCGTCAGCTAAAAGAAGACGCTCCCACAGAAGGAGAACCTTCTCTGACGTTGAGTACCGGAGCTCACTGCGAATATGACAAGCAGGAGCAAGGAAAATAACCTGTAGTCAGCTCTGACGAGTCTGACTCTGAACCGGAAGGAGTGTACCGACACACTCGCACCCGGACTGGGGCCACCAATTGACTATAATGCCTTAGCCCATGGCATTAAAATGAATGATTCTCACTCCGCCGTAGCGGAATCAAGGGCTTCGAACTCTTCTGTCGAGAAGGAGACCTCTGCCTACATGACAGGCACTCCTGAGGAGACGATTAAACGTTTAGAGCAGATCCAGAGGGCACAAATGGATATGATTCTTTCTCAGCAGGAATCTATCAACTCCCTCAAGCAGGCGATTGCACAGCTGCTCGAAGACAGGAGGAGGTCCCCTCCTAAAAAGTCAAGGGCAAAGGGAGAAAGCTCATCTTCCGAACCTTCTGAGGAGACGCGGGCGATCTACTTCCGGCTCGTCCAAGTCCTCGTCGCAAGTAAAGGGCGACAAGATCCGGGAAGGCTCATGCTAAAAGAATGAGTCAACTGGAGCGACGCCTCGAGGCCCTTGCCAATCGCAAAGACCTCCAAGAAGCAGGAGTAGTCCGGCCCTACCGCGCTGAATGGGACTTGGTTCCGCACCCGCCCAAATTCAAAGCTCCAACTCTCCAAGCCTTTGATGGGAAGAGGGTCACCCAACCAGCACATCTACTACTTCAAATCCCAAACCGGGAATGTAGTAGATAATGACGCCATCCTGGCGCGCCTGTTCATCGGCACCCTGAAAGGGTTGGCCTTTGAATGTTTATGAAGCTCCCAGAAGGTTCTATCAAGACTGGGGCGATTTGGAGAAGCTGTTCTTAACACGCTTCTTCGAGGATGACTCCGAAGTCACGATGCCCACTCTTTTGGCTACCAAACAGCGAAAAGGGGAGTCCGTCAAATCTTTCGTGGAAGGTTTCGGAACGTGGCACTCCGGTGGTCCAAGCGGTATGACCCAGGCCACCCTGGTGGAAACATGCCGCCACAATCTCCAAACCTCACTCCTTGCTCAAATAGGAGTTGTTGAAAGCCGCACCTGGAAGCAATTAGTCCAAACAAGGTGAACAGGCTGAGGAGATTGTCGCCCGCGTCAGAGCGGAGGAAGGTAAGCCTAGGCCGGAAAGGTCGACAAGGCCGTGCGCCAGACACATCCCTCCAAACAAAGCGGAAGGATAATTTGGCAACGGAGACCAAATCTCCCGCCAAGCCTCAATCAGGCAAGGCGAGGGCTCTTCAAGCCAGCCACGCGCCAACAAGTAATATTCCTTCAAGGAGGAACATGTCGATTCACTCTTTAAACTACTCAACAAGAGCAACCGACTGAAGCTCCTTGAAGCTAGGCGCCCCGAGGAAGTCGGCAAGACCTACAATCCCACCTATTGCTTGTACCACAGGATGCTGGGGCACCCTACTAAAAGCTGCTACGTCTTCAAGGACATCCTTTAAGCTCTGATTGACGCGGAGGTGTTAAAGCTCCGACCAGAGAGCAGAAGAAGGTGACGGCTAATGTGACGTCAGTTCTCCAGTTCGGAAGACAACCCCAACGCCTGCGGGGGTGGCCCCTATTCCAGAGGAGAGCTGAGAGTGGTCAACACAGACCCTCACCAGCAGCAAGCGAAAGGCTTGGCACCCGTCCCTACACCTCAAGGGGAAATCATGTGGGTCCACCCTGACCTTATCAATGAACAGCAATGGACTACTGTGACCAACAGGAAATCTAAAGGCAAGGCAAAGGCCTCATCCTGCAATGTGGTGGGTGCCTCCTCTCGAGAACGCCGAGACTGATGTTCCCTCGTTAACCGACTCAGAGGAGGGGAAACAATAGTCTTGGCACAGAGCCCAACCAATCGATGGCGGGAACCCGTTCGGGACAAGCCCTACTTGAAGCAGTATGGCGAAACGACGGCAACCCCTCACAACCAGCTGCAGAACTAACCAAGCCCTCCACAAGATAACCTGTGGAGAAACAGAAAGAAACTCGGTTTTCTCGAGTTCTTTCGAAAGTATGGCGGAAGGATCCACGACACCTTACCGCTTTGATGTCCTGGCTCAACTAGCCAACATCCCGGCACGCATTACCTTGCATGAACTTCTTATACTATCAAAGTCAACCAGAGAAGCTCTACAAGAAGTTTTGGCAAATGCCGAGGTCTTCATGACCCAGGTGCCGAAGGAGGAAGATGTAGAGGATTGCCTCCACGCCTCCCCAAACGCTCCTGCATTACCTTCACAGCAGATGACATGCAGGTTAAAGGGAAGCATGATCGACCCCTGTATTTCACAGGGTATATCAGATCGTCTGAGGTGAACCGCATTCAGGTAGATCCAGGGTCCGCATTGAGCATCATGCCTCGCCGGGTCATGCAGCATCTGGGCATTCCTACTCATCGCTTGAGCCCTACTCAGACAACTATCTATGGGTTCAATGCCAACCAGACCCGTCCGATGGGAAAAATCAAGCTCAATGCCAGATTGGAAGCCTCAAGTCGGAAGTGACATGCTACATCATCGACGCCGACACTTCCTACAATCTATTGCTGGGACGACCGTGGATTCACCACAACTCCATCATTCCCTCCACTCTCCACAAGTCATGAAATACATTGACGGGAGTGGCAAGGTGCAGACGTGATTGCCGAAAGGTATCCGTTCAAAGGGGTCGAGAATTATTTCACTGACTCTTTGTTGTACCAAGACCGGTGGAGACGGATGAAGTCCCGCGACCAGAGGAGCCAGACTCTGGTAACGAAGCTGACACCGAGCCCGAGAAAGAAGAGTGCCTGTGGAGTTAGAACACTTGTAAAGAGCACCAATAAGCTCGATGTTGATAATACCACCGACGATGTAGGCGGTTGGTATATAATGAAGATTTAGATTTTGCGTATTTTTCTGTGTTTGCTTCTGATTCAGTACCATCAGACACTAGCACCGAAGTAAACGATGACCCCTGGTCGGCAGTAGAGATGCTTTGACATCGTTGCATGTACCAGTGAAGTCGTCCTTCGAGAACATACCAAGATAATGGTAATGCGCAAGATCTATATTTATGTTCCAGCAAGACGAAAAGGCAAAAACCAATTCTTTTGGGCGAATCTCGTCTGAGCCAATGCCCTGCGAAGACTCGGAAGTGAGGAGGAGTCCCCTCAGTTCGGTCATTATGAACCAAAAGCACTCAAAATGATGAGATGCATGGGGTACGACCTGACCAACAGACCCGGGTTGAACTTCGGCAAAGGAAGGAGGACGCTGCTTCGATCCTTTGTGCCGAAAGGGAAGGCCCCTGATTATTATCATCAGACGCGCCGGGGGTTGGGCTATGTATCGACTCCGGTCCCATCAGCCTCCGATTCTCAAGAATTGTTGAGCAACGATTACTCTTCAGACACATCATCTTGGGAGTCAGATGTCAGTGTCGGCAACATCTTCAAGGAACTTTCAGTGAACATGGTTTCGACAAGCCACCTGGAAGATGAAAATAAAGAAATGATCCAATTTGATACAGATCCTTGGATCAAACATTTAAATGCTCTTTGGGACACTCGCTTTGAACAGCGCGAGCCACCCACAGAAGACAAGGTTGTTCAGATCAACCTAGGAGATGAGGTTAACCCTAAGCCCATCTTCATAAGTGACGGCCTGTCACCTTCGGAGAAGAAGATCTAATATCTCTTGTACAAGAATATATAGACGTCTTCGCCTGGAATTATGAGGACATGCCAGGACTCGATCCTCAGGTGGCTATGCATCGCCTCAACATCAATCCGGAGACAAAACCTGTCAAACAACAGCAGCAACGGTTCCGTCCAGAGATAATGGAGGCAATTCAATCAGAAGTCAGAAAACTTATTGATTCTGGCTTCATCAGGGAAGAACAACATCCGACTGGGTAGCCAACATTGTCCCAGTTGCCAAGAAGAACGGGAAGATCTGCATCTGCATCGACTTCCGTGATCTAAACGAGACTTGCCCCAAAGACGAATTCCACTTGCCAATCACAGATGTCATGATTGACAACACTTGTGGATTCGAACGAATGTCCTTCATGGATGGATTCTCAGGATACAATCAAATTAAAATGTATCCTGATGACGAAAAGCATACCTCCTTCAGGACACCTCTAGGGGTATATTGCTACACCGTCATGCCCTTCGGACTGAAAAACGCAGGGGCAACCTATCAAAGGGCCATGAACGCCATTTTCCATCAGCAAATACGCAAAACGGTGGAATGTTATGTTGATGACATCGCGATAAAAAGCCGCACTAAAGGTGATCACATAGCGGACCTGAAGGTGGTCTTCGACATCATGCGGGTTCATCAATTGAAGATGAATCCCACAAAGTCCTTCCTGAGGGTGGCCAGTGGCAAATTCTTAGGATTTGTTGTAACATCCACCGGAATTCACTTGGACCCGGAAAAGGTCCGCGCTATCCAGGAGATGCAACCCCGAGAAATCTCAAAGAACTCAGGGGATTGCAAGGACGATTGGCGTACATCCGTAGGTTTATCTCAAATCTCTCCGGAAGATGCCAACCCTTCGCTAAGTTAATGAAAAAGGGTGTCTCATTCATTTGGGATGACGCTTGCCAACAAGCGTTCGAGGAAATCAAGCAATACCTCACCCAACCACCAGTCCTTGCAGCTCGGTATCCGGGAAGCCTTTCCTGGTATACGTCCGAGCAATGGATCATTCTTTGGGAGCTCTACTAGCTCAGAACGACGACCAAGGACGAGAGCAAGCAATCTACTATTTGAGTAGAACAATGATCGGAGCCGAACATCGGTATAACCCGATCGAGAAGGAATGTTTGGCATTAGTGTTCACTATTCAGAAAATGCGGCACTATCTGGTAGGCCAAATTATAAACGTCATATCAAAAGTCAACCCCTGAGGTTACTTATGACTAAGCCTTCATCATTAAACGGCCGGCTGGCAAAATGGGCCATATTGCTCTCCCAATATGAGATGCACTTTTACCGCAAAAGGCCATTAAGGGACAAGCAGTGGCGGATTTCCTAGCCGAGCACCCAGATCCGAGGGCAGCCAAAGTCTACGAGGATCTCCCAGATGAAGTTGCTGAAGTCTGCCTGACTCAGACATCGTTCGAAAGTCAAATATGGCAACTTTTCTTCGACGGTGCATCAAGAACAAGCCCAAAGGGACACGTAGTAGCGGAGGTAGGAGTAGTACTCGTATCCCCACAAAATTATGTGATTCCCCGAGCTGTCTCATTAACTGAGCCTTGTTCCAACAATGTGGCGGAGTACAACGCTCTTTTGATTGGGATGCAATTCGCCGATGAGATTGGCGTTAAAAATCTCGAGGCATACGGCGACTCTAAAACTCATCGTCAGCCAAGTTCGCGGGGAGTACGAAGTCAGACATGAGGACCTAGTACCCTACCACAACGCAACTATCCGCATGGCCGAGAGATTTACAAGCTTCTACATCGACCATGTACCGCCACAGGCAAAATGCGCACGCGGATGCACTCGCATCCCTCGCGGCCTCTTAGCTCTTCCAGCCGGAGCAATGGAGAAGATATTCGTCTACAGCCACGACCTGTATTGCCCGAGAAATGCTCTCGAGGGCTATCAGGAGTCAAAGGGAGATTGTCAAGGCAAAAAAGCACTGGAATTGTCAACGGTCCGGAGCTTAAAGACTGGCGATTCCCCTACATTGATTTCGTCTTATACGACATTCTCCCTGAAGACACCAAAGAGGCGGCTGCCATTCGAAAGAAAGCCCCAAATTCTACTATAATGCGATTACGCGAACATTGTATCGTCGATCGCATGACGGGATCTTACTCCGGTGCCTTTCACCAAAAGAAGCCCAGAGGTATTGAGAGAAGCCACGATGGTATGTGTGGAGCCCACCAACCTGGCCCAAAACTGGCACATCGACTCCAAAGATTGGGTTACTATTGGCCCAAGATGGTTGCCGACACCGTCACCTATGCTAAAAGATGCCACGCTTGCCAAGTGCATGGCGATTTCATCCATCAAGCACCAGGGTATCTCCACTCTACAACCTCTACCTGGCCATTGAAATGTGGGGGATGGATGTGGTTGGGCCCTATCAGCCCACCATCATCAAAAGGACATCGGTTATTTTGGCAATAAACGATTACTTCTCTAAATGGGCGAAGCCATCCCTTTGAAGGAGGTAAAATCGTCTAACGTGATCAAGTTCGTGAAACATCATGTTATTTACCGTTTCGGTGTACCTCGGCGAATCGTCCATGACAATGGACCTCAGTTCATCAGCCAGGCTTTCCAAAGATTCTGCGCTAAGTTCAGAATTCAGAGTGTGTCCTCAACGGCATACTATCTGCCGCTAATGGCCCTCAGAAGAAGCTTTCAACAAGACTATTGGCAAGCTTCTCAAGAAGTTCGTCTCGAAAAGTCAACGAGGACTGGGACGACAAGTTGGTGTGAATGCTTATGGGCTTACCGCACAACTGTGCGAACCCCAACTAAAGCCACGCCGTTTTCTTTGGTATGCGGATGCGAAGCCGTGCTCCCACTGAAAATCCAAATTTCATCTCTACGCGTCGCCTTGACGGCGGAGATGACAACAGAGGAGAAGCATCGACAGCGACTCCAAGAATTGGAAGCCTTAGACGATAAGCATCTGCAGGCCCAACAGCAAATCGAGCTCTACCAGGCTCGAATTACCAGAGCCTTCAACAAGAAGTTAAAATGCGAACTTTCAAGAAAGGCGATCTTGTCTTAGCCGTCAGAAGACCCATGGTAATGACGCACAAGACAAAAGGAAAATTCCAACCCAAATGGGAAGGACCATTTGTAGTAGAGTCAGTCTACTCGAATGGGTCATATCGCCTCATAACCTCAAATGGCGATACACTCATGATGCCGATCAATGGCAGGTTCCTGAAAAAATATTATCCTTAGATGGTATTCTTCCGCTGATCAAGTTAAAAGTACACCTCTGATCAAAGTAAGAAGAATTTCTTCATTATAACATCCGACGCCCCCGACGGTTAAGGATAGAGGAAAAACGTTGCTTCTAAGCCCAACATAAGTCTTCGACAACTCATCATGCTGAGGGGAATAGCATGGCTAGCCCAAACTCAAACGGAGTTGGTAAAAGGCACCTCAAATCCGTTGATAGGAGGGTTTGCTAAAAAATCCTAAGTGGACTAGCTCCACTCTTTCCTCCAAAATCCTTACCAATTCTCATCCACAGAATGGTAGGTCTACAAAATACAACCGTTACTAAGTAACACTATACCTCTGGTAATGGAAACTTTTCAATATTCCTTGTCGAGTACAAATTTTGTTTGTCAACTCTACACGGAGTATCAAACTTTCAAATTGCCAAGTTTAACACTATACTCTGGCACTTCAAATTTTCACTTGTCAATTCTAACCAATAGAATGACAGGTCCTCAAATTGCTCTTATCATGAGTCAATCTTTGTCAAGTTAATATTACACCTCTGACAAATTACTGTTAAAGTTTAAACACCACACCTCTAAACAGTAATCAAGTTTATGTCAGGTTTAATATTACACCTCTGACAGTCACTTTTCTTCAGACTTCCATATCGAAGCTGAAATGGATGATGCTAAGTTAACATTACACCTCTAGCATCAAGTCATTGCTAAGTTAAAACAATACACCTATGGCCATGACTTTCCCTCAGACTTCCTTATACAAGCCGAGATGACCAATGCCAAGTTCAACATTACACCTCTAGCATTACCTCACAGTCAAGTTAAACATTACACCTATGACAGTGACACTTCTGAGTTAAGTTAATATCACACCTCTGACTCACATCCTTGTCAAGTTAACATTACACTTCTGACAAGATCACTTTCAACCGTTAAGTTAATATCACACCTCTAACGGTAACAAACTTTCCTAGATTCCCCACGAGTCTAGTCTCACTTGTTATTTCTTCAACAGAATAACAAGTCTACCTAAAAACATTGTTAGGTTAATACTACACCCAACAGGTGTTTCCATCAAATCCCCAGCTAAGCTCAATCAAGTTAATCCAAAACACTTGATAAAAGTTCACCCTCCCTGGGGTACCAAATTCTACTTGTCATTTTTCTCTTATAAAGTGGCAGGTCCACCAAAAAAATTATTTATCTCTGTCAAGTTAATATTACACCTCTGACAGTATTGTGAAAGTTCCTGAAATAGGATCTTTCCCTACAAAATTTGACTTATTAAGATTATCATCATAATTTGACAAAGTCAAAGATTTTCTGCTTCTATGAGTCTAACTGAAGACAAAAAGTTAAAAATAATGAAAGAGGCAAAAAGAAAAGGTCACTTTTATTTATTTCAAGCATATGAAAGTGATACGAAATGCTCTTTTATTTATTAAGATTGAGTGTTACAGTAAAAACGCTCTCTTATACAATAAGATTGAGTGTTACAATTAGGAGTACAAAGAAGTCCTCTCTCTCTCAGAGGTTGCACTCACTCCTTGAAAGCCGCATCTAATTCCAAGTGCACGGTGGCTGAAGAAATGCCAAATTGTGGCCACGATCAGAAGCTGGTTGCACCACGATGCATGATGTAAACACCGAAAGAGCCCTAGCTGACTAAGCTAAGAGCAATGGTGTTCTTGAGGTCTGGTGGCAGCAGAAAGTCCTGCAACCCTTCGTTCATGAGCATCTCTTTCCCCAGCAGACCATCCAGCAGACATGAGGAGTCCTCGATGTTACTTCTGGAGTGGGAGAGGAAGAGGATCCTATCTGCCACCTTATCCACCGTAGCCCCCTCGCCGCCATACTTACCCTGACCATCTTTTACCAGCAGGCATGACCGGTGCAGTGGATCTGAAGAGACCTTGGCGAGGGTCGAGTCCTCGTCAGGAACATAATATATTCCCTTGTGGACGACGAGGACCATAATATATTCCCTTGTGGACGAACGTCGAACAAGTCCGCCGGCTGAAATATTCTTAAAGGGGCCCAGCGAACCTGAAAAGGACGATCAAGCCTACCTACAAGGAATAAATAGGAGGGTTAGAAAATCTGGAACTTAGTATACTTCAACAAAGAAAACTAAGTGACAGACGCGGCTATTGTCGAAGACTTCAGACGCGGGAACGAGCCCGCGCAGTGAGTCAAATACCGCGTCAACAGAAGCAGACGCGAATCAAAACTGTGCCAACACACAGGATTCAAACGCGGTCTCATTTTGCGCCCGCGCCTAAAACACAAGGCGCGAAAAGGACTCAGACGCCGAAAAATTGCCATCTCCCTATCGAGGGAACAGGGGTTGCAAAATTCGGGTCTGAAACCCTCAGCCCGAGTTGGGGAATTCATCCAAGTCAGTGGCCTTAAAACGCGAGCTTCATGAACAAAGTCAGCACCAAGTGCCAAAGACTTCTGTACTCGCGTCCAAGGAAGTTTAAGTCGGCGGCGCAAATTCCAGAAGGAATGCACCACAACTCAGACTTCATGAGGAAACCAGATGATGATGATGCCAAAGTGCAAACTTGGGTAGACTAGAAAACATCACGGCAAGTCGGGACGGCATACCAGCAGAGGCCTCTGTCAAGAGTTTAACTCTCTGCATCAGAATATGGACATGGAAGGTGATCAGGGAGACACTTTGTCCTGAAGAGACCAAACAGAAGCATGAAAGCTCTGGGTCATCTTCTTCCCTGGAGTCGTCTTCATCCATGAAGACAGTGCCCCTGTTAGAAACTCTGAAGAAGCGGAAGTTCTCAGAGCAATCGTTCTCTTAAAAGGGAAAATGGTCTAAAATCGGGACTGCTAAGAAGACGAACCCTATTTATAGGCCGCTCTGGTAACCGTCATTAATGGGTCATCAATGGGAACCGTCGGCCTTAATGGCCGCATGATTGTCAAAGTCCAATGGGACGCTGACGCGTGAAGGGTCGCTTCGGGAAATGTTGAAGACGCTGGTCTCCAATCGCCAGCGCCGGTTTTACATTAAAGGGTATTAACACCCCAGTCCAATGAAGAACCGACGCGTGGACAACTGCTTCTGGAAACAACGGATGACCCGGTTTCCCAATCGCCAGTGAAGACTTGACTTTCAATCGTCAGTACAGACTTGACGTTCAAAGATCTCATAAAATCTTTATGTCAGGCCGCATGTAACGCCGCGGACGTTACATCGATACGCAGATGGAAAAACCGCGTCCTGGAACCCGCGTCTCCTTTTCGGAATGAATGACGTCCACCTGCGTTCCAAAGGAAAGTCCGCAACTCAGAATCGCGTCCCTTCAGCAAACAGGGCCCAGTTTAAGGGAAAGCACTTGACTCAGCAAAAGATTTAGCCCATTCTGAGATTAATGGGAAAATACACATGGCTGCGTTCCTCGCGTCACGTCTTCATTGGCAGGACAGACTCGCGTTACTCAAAGCCGCGTTTCTCTCTGCGAGCTGACGCCGCCGCGTCTCCATATGGATTGACGCTGCGTCTCATCAAAAAGGACTTAGTTCTATCTGAGTCCTTATGAACTGATGACCGCGTCTCTCTATGAATTCACGCTGCGTCTCATCAAAAGGACTTAGTTCTATCTGAGTCCTTATGAACTGATGACCGCGTCTCTCTATGAATTGACGCTGCGTCTCATCAAAGGACTCAGTTCTACCTAAGTTCCTATGAACCAATGCATCGTCTCATCAAAAGGGCTTAGTTCTGCCTAAGGTCCCATGGGTCAAACGCCGCGTTTCACTTAAAGAACTTAGTCTCACCTAAGTTCAGCATTCACAGTCAGTTAATCAAAGATTGTGATCAAGAGGTCAAGGCAACAAAGGAGGTGGAACCAAAACTTCAAAGACTTTTATTATATCAAAAATGATAAAAGTTAATACAAAACACTCTTAGTGAACAGAGTATCCTTTTCTAAAAAAGAAAGAGAAGGCTACAAGTCCTGGTCCGCCAAAGAACGGATTTGCTCTCTAAGGCGATGTATCTTATGTTGACGCGCCTTCTCAACCTCCATGAGAGCTCGGGCCCGCAGATCCGCTTCAGACAAAAATCCCTGCGCTTGCACTCGGAGGGATTCCAGCTCGGACGAACGAACAGAGAGGTCCGCTTCAGCTTGCGCCTTGGCGACCTCTAACTCCGCTAGCCTCTTTTCAGAGGTAGCAAGCCTCTGTTCGTTGAAGACAATCATGGCCTCAGCCCTGGCTATAAACAGCCCGAGAGTCAAGGATAGCCTGCTTTGCGGCCTGTATGATCGCCTCTGACTCCTCGGACTCAATCGCAGTCTTTAGTGATCAGCCTGGACACGTTCAAGAAGACGAGTGCTATCGGTGATCTTCTCTTCCACCTCCTTCGCTCCTGCTCTTGAGCAACAAGGAGCCTGTTCAGCGTTTCTTGGGCTTCGTGGGATGAAACCGGCATCATCCTCCAGGGACCGAAGCTCTCTCAATGCTGTGTCCCAGCTGATCCACCCGCAGCTGACTCGCTGAGCTAGCGAAGGGCCTCCGGCCAACTTGATGTTCTCGACCTGGTTTCCGAGAAACATCTGGGCGAAGTCAAGGGAGCTACCCCTAGTCAGGACGAAATCGATGCATGTTCGCATCGAGGTAAGGAACTGCTGCACCGCCTGGCGTGTCAAAAGCTCCATGATATCATCATCTGAAGTGCTCCCGATCCCCTCTCTATCACGGGGTGGGGGATGTAGATCGGCTCTGTTGGTGCAAGAGTTGAGCTGACCACGGGTACGGCAAGAGCAGGAGCAGCCATTGGAGCTTCTGGGGGGTGCCACCTCTGCAGGAACCTCCACAGCCGATGACAGGGTAGTGAGCTCGACCTCCTCAGAAACCTCAGCCAAGGCTTGGGCCGTGTGGCCTTCCGGAGGGACACTGACCGTAAGACTCTCTACCTGGGCCCCCTCAGTTCTCTCTGCAAGTTATCTCAACATTAGCCAGAATGGTAAAAAGAGAAACATCCGGGACATCAAAACTTCCTTACCAAGCTGGAGGTCTAGAGATGTCGAATCCTTGGGCGAACCCTGCAGAGGAGAAATCTCCCTGACTTCAGTAATGGCCTCTTCTTCCTGCAGAGTAGAAGCCTCCTATTTCGTAGTTGCCTCGGCAGCTGGAGTCTCAACTCCTTCCGGCTGGTTCAACTCTTGCACCATCTCCTCGATATGCGAGGAGGTGCAGCCTCGGTATCCTCAGCCAATCCTTGCAGCATAAAAGGAGAATGTTAAAGCCTCCTCTCATAATGAAAAGGGAAATCGGGTCAGAAGGTGAAAAGAGTACCTTCAGCAGCAGCAACCGCTGGTGGTGACATCGTCACCGGCCACACCCATGTATTCCTCTCCGAGATGTGTGAGAATTTGCTCGGATCAGGAGGAGCGGGTTCGCACCATAGTCGACCTCATCCTCAAAATCGCTTTCCTCTGCGGATAAGGAAGACGAAAGTTCAACGTGAGAGGCCTCGGTAGCCGGAGCCTTGCTCTAAACACCCCAGTGGTAGGGCCTAGGGTCAACCATCCGAGGACTGGAGATGAAGACAGAAGGAGACCAAGCTGTTTGTGCCTCATCCCTCCTCTGAGCTGAGGAAGACTCGGGCTGAGCTGAGATCCCCGGAATCTCAACATCGCATCCGCTCATTATATCGACCTCGAGCTGCTCAGTCTCGTCAGTGGCGGTGGGTCTGTCAGCAGGCTCCCCTTCCTCTGCAATCCTGAGGCTCCTGCGGTGTAACCTGCGGCATGGACTAAGGGAGTGTCATCCTTGTCTACCTCTTCCTCCCTCGGCTCCCCAACACCAGAAGGGATGTCCGCGGATCGAGAAACTGCAGCCGTCAAGTCTCTCCGGACCTTCTTTGGGGCAGGCTCAGCAGTGGAAGTAGAACCTTGACGACGCTTGCTCACGCCTGTCGATCCCTGGTTGGTCGCGGCTCCGCCCTTGTTGGTCGCGGCTACCGCCCTTGTTGCTCGCGGCTCCTCCCTTGACCTTCTCCCGACCTCCTTCAGAGCCTTCAAGTACTGCTCGACGCCTCGCGAGCGTTTACCGGACTCCGACCTTGCTTCGAGATTTGCATTGATACTCTCAATGCATGAATACTCCGGAACAAAGTAGGGTGTCTGGTTGACTTGGAAGTACCAGGAGCAGAAGCTGAAGCTCATACGGCACTTTGATACCTCGATAGGTAGACGAAAGTTGCTTCCGTCCCTCCGGCCACACTGTAGTACCAAGCCCGAGCACCTTCGAACAAGTTCCCTTCGAAGGCGAGTCGAACATTGGGATTGCCGACGTAGAGTTGATCGTAGCCGAACTGTCGGGCGAAACGATTCGGCATGTACGGCTCGATTGTGCATGAAGTCCCTTGCCGGGAAAAGCAATATCCGGGCCGATGTTGATCAACCACCAGAAGACCCCCGTGGACAACCTCGTGAAGTCATCTGGGCCCCGCGGAATCAGTAAATAGATCCCCGAAAGATGTACCAGGGATCTCGGGGAAGCAGCGATTAAGCTGGTAGTTCGAAGCATCTGAAATGCACTTCCGGACGAAATACATATAAGTATTACGCCAGTCCGAACCCTCCAACCGCTGTACAAAAGGGGGAAACCCTCACTCCAAGGCACTGGCGTCATCAGGGAAGGGCAGTGCATCACGTACCAAGCCATGAGGTACGTATTAAGGCAGCTCGATCCGAGGGTTAGGGGCTTCACCGTCGGCTTCCCCTCTGAGTCAAGGATCGGCTTGCCATGGGAGTCGACAGCCTTTCCGGGTTCGCAGAAAGCTGGGTTTAACGCCCGCAACCCGCTCTGAATGCCAGCCGCCACGGCCGGAAGAAGGGCTATGGGACTTGCGATAGGCCAGGAAGCACCGCCGGGTACACCACGTCGGTCGGCAACAATGGACTTCAGTGGCAGCGTGGGCACCACACAACGCTTCAGCCACAGCATTAAAAAGCCCGCCAACAATGCTCGATCGGAGATAGGGGTCCGGGCTTGATGGTGAAAGCTTTCGAAGACCATGTCAGGTTCGAAAACCGTGGTGTAGAAGCCTTCAGGAGCCTGGGCGATCCTGTCGTCAATCTCCTCGTCGGAGCTGGGAGCCAGTCGGGTTATTGGATGGTCTTTCTTGTTGACATTGTTGAACAAAGTAACTGGCCAAGACAGCTGCTTGATTCCTCCCGACCTCCAAGTGGTCATCTGGCCGCAAATATGGAAATGACATAGCACTTCCCAATAAGTCTCGTACATTTGAGGAGCCCCTTTCTTCATAAGTTGAGCTCCTCAGTGGTTGGGACATATTCCTCATAGGGAGAATCCCCTGTTGCCAGCCCAGAGACCTCATGCAACTCATGAAGTGCAAAGGCCCATCTCTCCGACTGGGGTGAAGAATGTCCCCGTCAAAGAATTGTTAACGCTCAAGGACCCGAAGAAGTTCTGAGAACTCGGCGGGATGCATTTACTGCACGGCCCTGACTGCTGGGTACAATCCCACATGCTCCAGCAGATCTCCAAGATCGGTAAGGACGAAGCTCACCATCCGGCGCACACCAATACTTCTCGGGGAATGAACCCACCCGGGCGCACGGAACTCAACAGGAAATCACCCTCCGCTTTCATAAACGCGTTGAGGAAGGTATAGTGCCGAGTTTTGGTATCTCTCCAACTGGGAGCTCAGACTTGCGCGACCGGGGAACAGGCCGAGAACCGCCCTATCATGTTTCATCATGGCGGTATACCTTCTGGGAGCCCAAGTCACCAAGGGTAATCTCAGGGACGTAGCGGGAAACGTCCCATGTCATCTTCCGAGGGACGAACATGTGCTGGAGATAAGACAGCGGGAAACATCCTCTCCATGTCTGGAAGAAAGAATCTTTTTATCCCTATCTGACGGAGCCATCTATAATTTCCGTCATACATGGAATAGCCGCCATCGCCGATACGATCTCCGAAGAAGAAGGCAGGCTTCTCCAGCTTGACGCGATCATCCGTTGTGAATGCTGCATCGGTCATAAGCACCCTAAGGGTTGGTCATATCAACATTGGAGAGCCTTTTCTGGCGCTCTCCGGACTTGTCAGCAGTCACAGGTACTGTCCTTCGTAGCACAAAAGGCCAGATCACGGTCAGCACCACCTACATGTCCAAAGTGGCGCTTCTTGGCGAGCGGGGCAGAAGGGGTGGTACTGCAAAAGAAAAAGGACATTTAATCAGAACCTTATCAAAAATGCTAGTGTCTATAGTCCAAACGCAGAAGAGATGCTGGACGCAGGAGTTATCAAATCCGCGTCCAGACCTGCGAATCTGCGTCCAAACACAGAAGAGATACTGGACGCAGGAATTATCAAATCCGCGTTCAGACCTGCGAATCTGCGTCCAAATGCAGAAGAGATACTGGACGCAGGAATTATCAAGTCCGCGTCCAGACCTGCGAATCTGCGTCCAGAAGCAGAAGAAATACTGGACAGGAGAGGAATTATCAAATCCGCGTCCAGACCTGCAAAATCTGCATCTAGGCGTAAGACCAGCGGGATCAAGTCCGCGTTTTGCAAACCAAGACTTATGAAAATTCTCTAAGTACTTGGGCTCAGGCGCCAGATTCATAAAGACCAGCACATGATGTCACAGAACGCCAGGATCAAGTCCGCGTTTTGCAAACCAAGACTTATGAAAATTCTCTAAGTACTTGGGCTCAGGCGCAAAATTCATAAAAACTGCACCTGATGAAAAAATCTTCAAGTCCGCGTCCGACTCTTCACAATTAGAAAATATTCTAAGTGAAGAATCCGAAATGCAGGACTCGCTGGCACTGGGTCATCAAACCCGCGCCTTGGTTATCAACTCAAAGACCGCGTCTGAGACCGCGTCTGAGAATCAAACACGGTTGTTTTCTGTGTTAATGGTTTTCCTCCAAAAAAAATATCTTTTTGGGGTTCCATGAACTCCCATTAATGATGAAAGCCTAAGCCTAAACGGCGTTATACCTGGGAAAGAGACTGCCTGCGCGGAGGAACGGCCCCTCTGGGCCTCGGCGACGGCCGCTCTGAGGAGGATGCGGTTGCTTGGTCTTGGGTGCCATTGGTGATTAAGAATCCAGTAATGGAGATGAACAGAGAAAGAAGAAACTCTTTTTCTTGAAAACCCTAAACAAGTACGCTCGGAGGAGAAGAGGTATCTCTCTGACTGTTGCCTTTTATAGGCACAAGGATTCGCGAAGATACGCGGCGCGTGGCTCAATTAGTTCTGCAGCGAGTCATCGCTTGACGCGTGGAAGAAATCATTTTGATGATTCGCGAAGATCATGCGCCATGACTCTGCAGCAAGTCATCGCTTGACACGTGAAACAGATCATTAATGAACCGGGAAAATCCGCGCGCCAAAAGGTGAAATCCCGTCGGTTCCCCAGGCCAACTGACAGTGCAATCATGACATGGCACGGATTCGCACGACGGTCGCGTCTCTTCGATGGACATGCCCCGTCATCACCGCCATAAATGCATTCAAAAAGTCACGTCTCTCTAAGAAGTTCGCGTCTTTCCAGCCCGGGTGAACATCGCGTCTGCTTTATGGAATATCAGTCGCGTTTCCATTTCCAAAAGACGCACCCCATGAAAGTCGCGTCTTAAAGCAGTACTATCTCTGCTCTTCAAAAAGAACTGGCGTTCAGTCCTTGCTTCTGCAAATCAGTTTCAACAGTACACTGGCATAAGCAGACGATCGTCCACTCTTGGCTTAAAGCGCGTCCATGACAGACTAAAAGCAATCGGGGAGGTTTAGACTGTGTATCTAGACACTCAACACGATCAACTCTGGGTGGCCTCAAAGAGTTCAACAGTACACTCACGAAGACCAACTCCAGATAAGATCAAACCCGGAGCATTAACAGTCCAGTCATAGAGGTGAATTCAGCTAGAGTCAAAAGTATTTCGAAATCCGTCCAGTTAACTGCGGAATATCGAAAACTTTGGAGGGGGTTCTGTAGGCTGTCTAAAAATCACTAATAGACAAGCATTAAAAGGCAGCGTCTCAGACTCAAGGCGCGTGGGCTCGACACCCGCGTCTCAGCATCAAGGCGCGTGGGCTCGACACCCGCGTCTCTCAGCATCAAGGCGCGTGGGCTCGACACCCGCGCCTCAACCTCAAGGCGCGTGGGCTCAACACCCGCGCCTCAACTCAAGGGCGTGGGCTCAACACCCGCGCCTCAACCTCAAGGCGCGTGGGCTGAAAAACCCGCGTCTCAGTTATAACGCCCTGGGTATAGGGCCAGTCGCCACCCACATAGCGGGGAGGACAGCCCCTCATCG